>JAYJMB010037322.1:0-30675 GCA_036873735.1 Pouteria campechiana | reverse complement strand
ATGTAACTTGTATTCTACAAAAAGAAAGATTTGTTTATTTATTTTTAAATTAGAACAAAAAATCGAAAATAAAAAATCTAAATAGATTATATCTTGTATGATTTGGGATTCTCATACCAAATCTTAGTTAAGTGTGCATTTTCAAGAAGATTGGAAGAGTAAAACATATCTTTTTCAAGATTTTTCCCAAAATCCAACTTCACCATAGATTTCACTCAAAATAAATTATTTTTCCACCAATTAAATCTTTTGATAGGGTTGAAAATGACTTCTCCTCAACACAAATTATTAATAAAAAATGCATTTTTGGAATTTAAATCCTTAATTTTTCTTCTTATACGATTTGGTTGAATTCTCTCAAATCACCTAAATGCTCCAAAAGATAGTTTTGATTACTCTAATTCACTCAAGGGAAACTAAAAATGGATTTCAGGGGTTGGGAGTGATGCTCATGTGGAGCAAAAGAGGTTTTTGGGGCCTAACAACCCCCCTGTGCGTTTTTTATCCAGCCAATACTAGGCCTATTTGCCTTGGTGTAGGCTGCTAATACAGTAATTTTCATTTTTAACATGCATCTATTTCAGGGGTGTATCATTTATGGCTCTTGACCAATATGATCACTCAAGGGAAGCTAAACATGGGATTTCAGGCGTTGGGACTGATTCTTATTTGGAGCAAAAGAGGTTTCTGAGGTGAAACAACACCCCCTATGTGTTTTTGATCTGGCCAATACTAGGCCCATATGGCATGGTATAGGCAGCTAATACAATAAATTTCCTTTTTTCACGTGCAGCCATTTCAAGGGTGTATCATTTATGGCTCTTCACCAATTTGAGTACAACATGGCTGTATTAGCTGTATCTTATCCAATTTTCATATCCATGCCTAGCTTTAGTCCTAAATCTAGTCCCTACATCTAAACAAACCTCTTCTTGCAAATTGGCTTTCCAAAAACTCTAGATGCCCATGTTTTGAAAATTTCTTATATCATCTCACTAAGAAAATCTAATTTTTTAAAAATCTCTAGCTTCTAGGATTTGGATTTATCTTCATCTCCTAAATTTTCTTACTTAGGAATCCTAATCTTTCTAAATCAATTCCTTAAAAAAAATTGAAAAGAGAAAAAGTTTTTGCACTTTAACTTGGATTTAAATTGAAGATATGATATCTATCGGTTATCTAGGTTCATTATATGGTTATTCTCTCCAAGATTCCTATATTTCTTTACATTCATCAAGTTATTTGCATTCGAGTGTTTATGATTCTTATAATTATCCTTTATATTGTTGGAAGAACGTCAAATTCAAGGTTCAAGATTATAATGATAATTTAGATTTTCTGGTTTTCAATGATTGAGTGGATTCGGTGGAGAGTTATCCCGAACATTATTAGATGGATGAGGCAAGAAAAGTATGTTTTGCAATTATGATACTTGTGATAATAGTGTATGATTCTCTACAGAAGCTTGAATCAAAATTGTGATATCATAGACATCTTAATGTTGTTGTAATTGAAGACAGTTTTAAAGCATAAACTATTGCATGTGCTTATGCTGACACTGCCTTTGAGAGCTTGATATATTGAAACAAGAAGTTATGACTACAGAAGAATATATAAAATATTTTTATGGGTTGATACTAAGATATCAGAGAGTGCAATCTATTGATGAACAGGTGAAGAAAAATTTGAGATGTTTGAATTATGAGTTATTGTTGAAATTAGTTTTAATGGGACCAAATACTTTGAACGAGGCATATCAAATGGTGAAAAGATTGGACAAAGATAAGATAAATAGTTTTGAATGGGGAGTGTAAAATTTCATTTTTGTTATTAGTACATCTCTTAATTAACCTTCAAAAGTTTTGCAACAAAACCTAATGCTTCTCATGGTAAACTTAATCAAGGTATTGATCTTGATGGCCTGAAAGATCAAGAAAAGGAAAGTGAGATGCAACTGATTATTCTTGAAATTTTTAAAAAGACGTGTTTGCAAAAAGCATCAATGTTGAAAGCGGATCTATCGTTAATGAAATTGATGGATTCACAAGTGAAGCAGATGATGTCATGAAAGAAGTAAATTAGGCTTAGAATGGGTTTAAAGAAGTTCAAAGATGTATATCTAGAAGAGAAAGGAGAAACTATAAATGCAGATGATTTAGCCGGTAAACAAGATATTGTGTCAATTACAATTGAAAGATCCCAAGAGATTAATTTTATGATGTGTTCTCAACAACAACTAGCTATAACTGAAGAATCACTGATGAATTTGAATCCACAAGCATTGAATATTACAAGAGATAAAAGTGGAGAAATTAACAATGCAGAGAGATGGATGGATGAAGAAATAGGTGGTGGTTGCAATGCTAAATTTATGGAGATGATTGGAAGGATGCAGTCAGAATGTCATCACGAGTACATGAAGATAAATTTGTCAGTAATGAATAAGTTAAGGTCAGTGATTCAACCATTCAAGTCAATATATTTAGCCTTTACAACCAAAGCAAGCCAATGGCCAAGACATGAATACATGCCAAGGAGAAAAAGAAAAGATGTGAATTTTTTTACATCATCTTATTTGTAGTATGATGCCAATTTGTTGTGTAGGGATACATCGTTAACTATTGCCAAGGCCAATGAAGGCATGTTATTTAGGCAGATGATGGTGAATAATTAACTATCAAACTTGATGACAGGTTTTTATTGAAGCTAGGGAGACTAGTGCAAATTTAAAGCCATGTTGGTTGCTTTTTCTCAGATAAACTTGACAGCTTTAGGTCTATTGCATTAAAATATTTGAGTATAGTTCATATTATATATTAGTTAATTTCAGTTGTAATTTTCGTTATTTTCTTTATGAGTCACTTTTGAGAAATTAAACAAAGCCTAATGGGTGTCAAAATAGCCCAATTTGGTTGCTCATTGGGTTTGGATTTAACTGGTCCTAAGATTACACAAATCCAACATTGTTTTGGAAACTTACAGCATACATAAGGTAGATCTAAAGTGACTTACGAATGTTTAGGACTACTTTTGTCATATTTTATTTTTTTAGTTTTATTATAAATAGCTTGTTATGAATGATATTGAGTAAAGTTTATGGCGAATAAAGTGTTTTTGTTCCAAGCATTGGATTATGGGAGTGATTTCCTTAGATGCGATTCTAAATTTAGGATTGATTCTAGAGTTCTTCTTCTTATTGCAATTCTACAAAACAATCTTTTTCCCAAAAAATCCCTAATTTTCATGATACTCTAAAGAAATCTTAGCCTTCTCCATGCTAGCTTGGAAAATTTCTTAACTCTAAGATTGTCCTGCATCAAATCCTTTTAAGGGGAAAGAGAAGAATTTCAAAAGAAGTAGAAAAGAAGAATTCAAGAAAAATGGAAGAAGTAGAAAAGAATTAGAAGTAAACTTGAGAAGAGATAGAGAGCAAGAGAATAAAAGAATTTCATTCAATAATCAATAAACAGAATTGTCTCAAGTCTCAACCCTAATATATGCCTCTTTATTTATAGAAGCATACACAAAAGAAAGCATCAGTTTGGCTGCATATAAATAAAAATTCTAAATAAAATAATAAAACATGGTTAATCCATCTATGAAGTTGACCTATATTTTGATCACTTGATGCCTACATCAAATCCCAAATTAAAAAGTTAAATGTCCAAAATACAAATAAAATATCTCTAAAAATATGAAAAAAATAAATATATTCTAATACGCATGCATCAGCCTCCTCTCCACAAATTATCCTCGTCTTTCTGTCAGGAGGATCCTTCCTCTTTCGTCTAAATTTTTCCCATGTCCATTTTATATTAATCTGCTATCAGCACTTTTCATTATATGTCAAATGCATGGCTGACAACCTGATTGGAATTGGCGATAAGGGGGTGTCTGTTGGGATTTCATGGCAGGTGAGGGACTAAGGAGTATGCCAAAGAAGGAGAAGATTGTCTATCATTGTTGGTCATAAAAAACTTTGGGGGCTTACAAGCGTAAGTGGACTAATCATACTTGTGATTAGTTTACCTCTCTTATGACTGGTGATATTGGCTAGCCATGAAGCCACAAACTATTGATTCAAATTAATGTCTGAATTTGCCAACTCAGCATTAAAACTTGTCGATGATCCAAATGTCACCCTGGCTGTTTTTAAAGAAAGAATATGAGGATTTGTTCATAAATTTGGGACTACTGTCAATATAATAGAAACTTTTGCTGTGAGTTTGTCTTTATTTATTTTTGTGTCAGAAAAAAAATAAATCTTAGCTCTTATATTATCAAATCTTCGTGCAGAAAACTGCTTGCAACCACCTTGTAGAATAGTCTCCTCTTTCATGCAAGGCAAAGCTGTTGTTACAAGGAACTTCTTCTTTACTTCTGAGGTCTGTAACCATGGTACTTTTTCTCTCTTCTTACTTGATTAAGGAATTGGCATCAATTTGTTGCTCTTACCTTATGAAAAGGAAATTACAGCAATGCATCCTTGGTTTCCGGGTAATGAGGTTGTTGATCAAAAGCAGACTTACATTATCATTAACAGCACAAGCAATTTTTAAAAGTTGCGATGATGCTTAGATGATGATTTGATATTAATATGGTGCCAATTAATAATTCCATGCTATCGTTGCTAGTCTTAGGTTGAATAAAGGATGGTTGCATTATATTTTGACCATAATTGATGCTGGTCCTTGGTGAGAAATCTGGCATTTCCTAAGACCACCTGCTGTTATAACAATGGACTTCATAAAAGCTACACAAGAGATGATTAGAGCACACTCCTAGAATCTTATTCTTCACATGCCAATAAGGCACAATATGAGATTTTGGGCTTTGACAGGTGCACTTACATTGAACTTAACCATTCTCAGAAAATCCAGCCTGAGATAAATTGGGATCTGTGCATGTGTGGTAAATGTGGATGCTTGTCAAATTTTCGAAAGATCCATCTTCTTGGTGGGTTATTTTTGGATTGTTGAAGATCTAGAGGCTGCTTGCATGCTTGTGGACACATAGGACTGAAAACCCTATACAAGCGCAGATGCTGTTGCATTTCTCTAGAAAATTTATTATTCACAAATCACAATGCCCTCATCTAATTCATATTTTCGTTATATTGGCAGTTTTAAATAATCTTAAAGTTTGCTTCTTCTTTATTTGGTTTTAACTTCTTGCTTCCAGCCTTAAGTTTTTGTTTCTTTTTCTAATGAACCATCCAGTTGTTTGGGTTGTTCCCAAAAGCCTCGTTGTCTGAGATAAAGGCTGCTGGAGAGCACTACTGTCAAGATGATTGGGAAAAGCAGAAAAGTGAACATCCTGGCATTGAGGAGGTGGATCTGTTAAGATATTGCTTCTCTTCAGCATACATTGTTGCATTATTGCATGATGGTCTTGGAATTCCCATGCATGAAAAGAGGTACTTCTTTTCTTTCTACTAGTCTTTGTTCTTTCATGTGAGTTTCCCTGATGGGTACTTGGCACAGAAACAATGAACATCCTGCAATTTCTCCAGAATGTCTTAAATTTTAGTTTTCACGATGTTTGTTCTGGGGTCGCACTCAGTAGGATTCATTCTGGTTTCAACCAAAAATTTGAGAAGTATAGTGAGTTAGTGACTTCTCAGTTTATATTCACATGTGTATATTCATCCATGTGTGAAGGAAATTGTTGCTGTATGGTTTAATCAAGAAGAAACAGCAGTCTCTAGGTTGTTTAGTTCAAGCCATTCTCCAATGTGGGTGCAACTTGGGTCAGGCATGGCCAGTTTGGAGTCAACTTTAACCTAACCTTTGTTCTAAAACCCCAATTCTACCTCTAATCCAATCTTTTTTCTGGGACTTCAATCCTAACACTAACCAATCTTTTTTCTGGGACTTCAATCCTAACACTAACCCTAACCCTATTGATTGTTTTGGTTAAAATTCAGGTAAAAATTTGGTTACTCACAATTTTCACTTCGAATTTTGTAAATTAAGAATCTATTTTAATACAGCATAAAAACATTAAAATTTAACAAGTTAAACAAGCGAATAATTGAAAACAACTGATTCTTATTTAATTTAGTCTTCTTTTTTATTGAAAGCTCTTCAATGTATCCTCCAGTATTTTTACAAGAACTTCCTACTGTCAAAGAAATAAAAATAAGTAAATATATAAATATCTAGATAACAGAAAATATTAAAAAGCAATTGAATTTAATTCATGTAAGTACCTTTCCTACTTAGATCCTCTCGTCCCTTTCTAGTTTCCGCATTTTATTAATCATATGTTGATAACTCATATATCCTGAGGCAACCTAATGACATTCAGGAAACAAGATGTTAGATAAATTTGTATTGGGACTTGAGAGGACATTGGTTGCTGGCAGGAGAGTTTCCAAGATGGAGTGCGATTTGGTGCTACCTGTTGCAGTTTGGCACCTATAGGAGATGGGGGCCAAAGGGCAAAGGGTTATGAGAGAGCGGGTAGTAGGGAGCCAAATTTGAAATCTATGAATACAAGGACAAATGGTTTCGGCTTAAAAAAAACCTTATATATCCTTTAAAATAGGGCCAAGTCGAGTTCAATTTGGGTCAAGTTCTACTCAACTTTGAGTCCGATCCGATTTCTAAATTGGGTCATGCTAAATCTAAATTTATAAACCTAGGAGTAAAAGCTGCCAACCTAGGAAGGAAATTTTCAGGATAGCATTGATCGGGTATCCCTATCCAAGTTGCACCCCTTAAATTCTCCAGGTACAGGTTCATGGAAGTCAATTGAATTCACTTGCTATGTTCTAAAAATTATAGCCTAATTGACCATATAAGTACTCTACGATCTCATTCTTGCATTATCATTTTCCAGGGTGGGCTTTTCTCATGGGGTTTTGGGCGCCCCACTAGATTGGACACTGGGGGCTTTCATTCTACAAACTGTGGAGCCTGATGCTGAGCCAGAAGACCTGGCTAACTTCGCTGGGGATGACTCAGTGACATACCTCATGCTGTTTGCAGTTCTATTCTTAGCAGTTCTTGCGGCATTTTACATTTCAAAATGGCGTAAACCACAATTGAAGACAGTATATGACTTGGAAAAGGGGCATTACATTGTTACGCGTGTGCCCAGGTGATTTTCCTTTTTCCTTATCTTTCAAATGCCCTTTCCATTTTTGATTTTCCAGAGGACCTGTAAAATGTATTTATAGTCACGGTCAAGGTAGAATATTTCTGAGGAAAAAAAATTCAAAAGATGAGATGAAAAAATGGAGTAAAAATCTCTGTTCATTCACAACATTGAAGCCACGCTCTCTTTATGCCGTCAACTAAATTGAAGCCTTCAACTCAGTTCATTTGCGAGCTTCTTGTTATCCATCCCCTCACTGGATTTCTCCTTTCTCTGATCTGGCACTTGCAAATCAAAAGGTATCATCCATAAATTCAAAGGAACGTATCTGTGGCTCAGTAATGTTGATATGATCTGGTTTTACAATATCTGTAATTACATGAATCGAAGCTCAACCAAGTCAACGTAATCGGAACACCCCAAGCCCAAACGACCCAATCTTGAAAACTTCACGGTTATGTTTGAGCTTTTTAAATTTTGGGTTGAACTTGACCGATTTAGAAATAGGAATCCAATTAAACCCAAACCCAAATTTACAAGGTATGTAAGGAATTATAAATTTTATTTAAGATGTTGTTAGAGTATATCAAACAAATACATTAATTAATTTCAGCTTGACATAACTTGATTTCAAGCCTAAAGCAAATCTAATAAATTAATTTTAAGTTAGACGTCAAACTTTAGCAGGTATATTTGAACAATTAAATCAAGATTCAATTGAGCAAAGATGAACTTGTGCAATGTTGGTTCAACTCGTGGCATTTCCAAGAATATGCTTAAACCATAGCAGAAAATCGAGTTAATTAATTTATTAAATAACTTTGTATCTAAGGCAGTTGTATTGAATAGCTTTTAATTAAAATACCATCACAATAGAATAGATATTGTGATATCCCTTATCGCCTCAGTGAGGGTGGAGTCCTGACATCTATATATGCCTTGTGAAAAAATTGTTGAGTCACCTTTTGTGGGGTTGTATAGAAGATAACAAAAAATTGTGATGGTCTAGAGCGAATGATACCTCATGGGCAACTTAAATGTCAATTTGAATTTTAACCTTAATTTCAACTTGAATTTTAATCCGAATTCCAAGCTGAAACAGACCTCTAGGTTTAGGTGTAAGGTAGGGGTTCCAACCTGACTAAAGCCGACGTGAATTGCACTGCTACTCAGAGATTCTGAGCTTAGTCAAATCTAGAATTTTTGAGTCGGCTTTCAATCTCAAGTCGAACGTAACATGATTCGAACATTCTCCCCCATTTAAGAGGAGTGCAATGGACAGAGAATGTTTGGGGGTGGTTTCTTGATTACCAGCTACCTTACAATGCGAGTTGATTTTCTTATTGTGAGACGGTGGGCTGTGTTGCTTGGGCGGATCGTGCTGATGACTGCAATACCAGTGGCGTAAGCCATCAAAATTTGTGGGCCATGGATATCATGGTCTAAGCCATGGCCTATCCTACCTGCATCCCCCCAGATGATTGCCTTGTGTATCGTCCACTTGACAATGGGAGTAAAATGGGAGCCTGTTTCATTCTTCTCCCATAGCTAGGAAACTGCATCACTTGCCTGCTCGTAGCTGCTGAGGTTTAGATGACGACGACGACGATGTTTGCTGCTAAAACGAAGCTTACAGAATTAAAAAGACTACGCTGCCAGGACATCATTTTTCTGCTGACAGACGTAAAATGCCGCGGGTACCGAAGATTTACTGGAGAGCATTAACGAACGCATTAAAATCGAAAGAAACAACACAAGCTGCTGACCATATGCAATTTGAATTCAAGCGCAGTTTTCCAACCAAAGGAGGTAACTTGACGCTGCGTCCAAATCATCCACATGGCATTGGCATTGGAAGAGCATAACAGCCCGAAAGCTCCACCGACAGACAAGCATGCTGTATTATTCATCTGGTTGGTTGGCCTGGTCGGCGTCACTTCATTCTTAATCCCTCATCAGAGGGCAAAACTCTCACATCAGTTGACATTTAATCTGTATTCTAAGCAGCATCCAAATCACACTTACCAAGATTTTAATCAAATAATTCGACAAGCATAGTGACTAGACACGTCCATTTAGGAGATCTTAATTGTTTACAAGGCGCAGAGTCAGGATACATGGATATTCTATAGTTGAGTTGTCATTGATTGAGTCACACATATATATGATCCAGCCTTGTCTCTATCTGCTAGTGATTCGTGTCAGACCAATGGGAAAACATTTATACCCAAATGTTGATGCGTTGGCACAAACTAGTTAGAATCATTAGTGCTGATTCAGCCATTTCACCACAAAGAAGCTGGCACTTTACAGTAACATTTCTGGTGGAAAAATTAGTTCACTGTCATTTCAGCTCAACAAGCATGCAAGTCCAAGCAGTGGTTCCCAACATGGATAAAATCCAATTGCACTTGATAAGGAAACCAATCTCCTACGATATTTCGCCAATAATTCTGATCCCAATACACGACTATAAAAAGTTGCACCTTATCCCATCATTAAATGCTTGAAAGGAGAATGTCGGTGGACCGCTTAGCTTTTATGGGACCACATTTTAGCATATCATATGTGAAATGCAAGCCAATGTGGTGCCCTCAGCTTGACGATAGCCAGAGAACATAAGTCTAGACGACGCCACTCATGAGGTAGGCGACGATCGAATATTGAGTGGATCCGAGTGCCGACCCGCTATCATAAATGGGTGGGCAGACTTTAGGAAGCATTTGTGTTTATGACGATTCCAACCTCTGCCTATGTGAGAGATCAGCGTGTCCAAATTGCGGCCGCCTGCAGCAATTGAGAAAGTGGTTCAAATGGCAGACTCAAAACACTTTGACGGCCTTTGCTTAGAGTGGCAGGGACCATTGATGTCTATTTCTTAGCATTTTACCATAGCATTTTTGTACCATCATTGCAATGATGGCCAGGGGCGCCAACCTGGATAATGAGTGAAACTCTAATTGAATCTTTCCGTCCGCCCAAACAGTTCCAAACATATTTTTATTATTTCATACTAAAATTTATTAAAATCAGATATATTTCAGCTATATGCCGTGACATCTTCGCTGTATATTTTGAGTCTTCTTCTTCTTCCTCACCAGCCAAGACAAAAGGTGTGGCCCACTAACGTCTAACAGAGGTGTGACTGTGCAGGTGTGGCCTAGTCTATGCGGCCAGCGCCCCACAACCGGTGGTTTGCAAAAGAAAAGCTTTTCTGATGGGGCGTGGTATTTGGAAACTGAGATCTCTCCTCTCCTCTCTAGGCGGCAATGGGTAGAAGCTGGCTAAGTGGGCAGCAGTACCTCCGTTTGAACGTGGAGTACTCCACTTGAGAATCACGTTGGCCGCAACGACAAGTCTTTCTCCATCTCAAAGAAAGGCCATACAACGTGGACCCCACTCACCCTGTAGAAAGGATATTAGAGTTTTTGGAAGCAGTTGGAAGTCATGTGGGCTACGAAGAGAATTCAAGGGGGCCTTAGGCTTATCCATGCATGATGGTCTCCACTTGAGATTTCCTTAATCCGCAATAGAGAAGAGGCCATTTCTTAATGAACGGGGGAGCCTCATGCCAATATAAAATAAATAACAACAAGAACAACATTTCACAGAATCACCGGTGCTTAGGGTTGATAACGCACACAAACACCGATCAATCATTTATATCATAGATAGACATAAGATTACACGGAAAACCCTTAATCATAATGGCAAAAATCACAAGAGAGATATGACAAATCCACTGAGAGGGTTCATGTAAAGATTTACTCACGGAATGCCTCAGCACTTATTCTCAATCAATTGACATTTGACACACCCTTTTTACCTCTTTTCTAGCTTAAAAGTAGATGAGAAGATTTTACATCTCCTCCAATTTTAACCCTGGAGCCCAACCAAAATCCTAACTTAAACTTGCATTTTATAGCTGTTAGAGAACTCTAAAATAGATACCTAAGCCTATTATGTGGTCCTGTAAGATAAGGAATGAGAATACATATTTCCTTGGAATTCTCATCTAGATTGGAATCCTTATCTCATCTGTGTATGGATTGTATAAATTCTTATGTATATCTTTCATGCTCAACTATAAGTACACCAGGCATGTCTTTCTTAAATGAGTTATTTCTCCGCTATTCAGACTCCTTACTGAGATCCCTTACTGACTTGAGTATCCTCGGCGCCATTTGACGTTTTCTCTATTTTGCAGGATCTTCACATGGGATTTTTAGAGAGCAGTTTGGGGATGACTTAAGCATTGACGCTATCTGTGGAACGAAGATTTGATTTACATACAACCGATAAGTTAAATTATCTAACTTTAGCTTTCAACATTGATTAACACTGATTTTAAGCGTTCAACTGAGCCTATAGATGTAGTCATTCAGGTACTATATTCATCACTACAATTCCACAAGGCATGTGACTAGTACACGTGCTCTCGGGCTTTCCTACATGGATTCAACAGGATTGTTGGACCATAAATCCATGTATGGACCAATAATTCTGTGGACAACCACACTCTTTCACATCCTTCGGCCGCCACCATGTGCTTGTTCACAGAACTCATTGCATGTAATTTACATAATTAGAAGAATAGTTGGCTTGGGTAAATTTAAAAAATTGTAATCCTAAAATTTACCTAAGATTCATGTCTTTTGATTTAGATTTAATCCAGTATTTATACTTCTTGAGTAAAATCCCATCACCGTGAAAGAAAAATACCAGCAATTCATTCCAATTCATTGACTATTTTGACGCAAATCGCCATGATGATGGGATACCGTAATATCACTCATCCGATCGTGAGACCAGGTGGGTGGTTAATCAAGAATGTATACAAGATGCACATGGTACTTCATTCATCCTGATTAGTAGTTTTCACCCATATGAAATAAATTTCTTCTAGCTAATTGGCATGGAAAAATAAATAAATAAAAACAGCAACAGCAAAATTGCCAGGTAACCCTTCAGCGGCAGAGCTTCTATGATCTACAACTCGGAAATCGTCTGAATTTTTTACAATGTAAAAATCATATAATTTTTTGGAACTCAGGCTCGGTTCGTGCGGTTAATGCTGGCGTCTTTCCTTTCTCTCCGGATGCTTTCTCTGCTTTTTCATCTCTTGTTCTCCGTCAGGGAGCATTTCTTTAAAAGGATGTCAAATATTCTCTTGCTACTTGGCGGCGACTTTCTAGTGGAGGGTGTTGGTGGAATTCGGCTTGCACGCTGCACGGTTAATCCGCCCTGGGGATTTCATATGCGAATTGCAGTGGAAGTACAGATCTGATATTTTTAATATTACAGGTTGTGGTAAAAGGTTGATCAGACAGGCTGCCCCAAAAGGTTGATCCGACACTTGTAATATTTCATTATATCCCCAAGAGGCGGATCCGTAGTTTCTAAAATTGTATTATATATTCCTAAGTGACGGGTTTAGTATTTTTGAGTTTGTATTATATATTCATAACTAGCGGATTTCGTATTTTTAAGTTTGCATTATATATTCCTAGGAAATGCATCAGGTATTTTTGAATTTGCATTATATGTTCCTAAGTGCCAGATTCGGTATTTCTAAATTTGCATTAAATATTACCGAGAGGCGGATTCGTTGTTTCTGAAATTGCATTATATATTCATGAGTGAAGAATCTGGTGTTTTCGAAATTGCATTATATATTCCCAAGAGGTGGATTCATTGTTTCCGTAATTGTATTATATATTCTTGAGTGAAGAATCCAGTGTTTTTGAAATTGTATTATATATTCCCGAGAGGCGGATCTGTTATTTCCAAAATTGTATCATTTATTCCTAAGTGAAGAATCTAGTGTTTCCAAAATTGTATTATATATTCCTGAGAGGTGGATCCATTATTTTCGAAATTGCATTATATATTCCTGAGCGAAGAATCTAGTGTTTTTGAAATTACATTATATATTCTTGAGAGGTGGATCTAGTATCTTTAATATTGCAAGATGTCATAAAGGTGGATCTGTTATTTTTAATATTTGTAGGATACTGTGAGAGATGAATTTGGGATTTCTAATATTGTAGGATGCTGTGAGAAGTGAATTTGATATTTCTAATATTGCAGGTTGCCATAAAAGGTGGAACTTGTCATGAAAGGCGGATCTGACATTTATAAATTGCTGATTGCCATGAAAGACAAATTCAATATTTATTATTTTGAACCAATAAATCAGGATATCCAAGTGTTATCCAATTTATTTACCTTTTTACTCCTCATAATAGAATTTTAAGTAGGACATAAAGACGAGGTGAATTCTACGGAGTCGTCAAGATCAAGTTTAGCAGAACCTAAGGGATACCCTCTTAAAGACACCTTATCCAGTTCACGAAGCCGAAGAACACACTATCTAAAGTGGCTAAATCGGGTTCAATGGAACCTAAGGGATGCCTTTTTAAGGATGCTCTATCCTGCTCATGGAGCTAAAGGACACATTATCTAAAATGGTCGAATTGAGTTCAATGAAACCTTAGGGACGCCCTTTTAAGGACCCCCTAGCCAGCCCATGGAGCTGAGGACGCTCTCTCTAAAGCGGTCGAACTACGGTTTCACAATTTGAAGGGCATACTATTTGACATCATCCAAATCGCCAAGTCTTCTAATTCCATGGAGCCGAAGGGTGCACTCATTAAAGCACAAAAAAAGATAGTAAAATAATAATATTTTTTCAGTTGTATCTCAATACTGTTTTATATATCCTCATCAGCATCTTTTAGATTAGTCTCATGAATATCTATATTTTGAAAATCTTTGAGTCACATCTCTTTTGCAAGAGTGAAAGCCAAACATTCAGATAGAAACATGTGGAAGCATCGAAGTATGCACAGAAGATCAAGTAAACGAGAAAATGAGTTTCACTATGTCTTCCTAAGGAGGAGACTAGTGTTAGAGAACTTTAACACAAATACCCAATTATCCAGTTGGAACCATGCCATGTCGGATTACAAGCCTAATGGGATACCTCTTTTGGCTACTATGTGGTCATGCAAGATAAGGACTGGGGATGTCTATTTCCTTGAAATCCCCCTCTAGATAGGAATCTTTATCCCATTTGCATATGGATTGTTTAAATCCTTATATATATCTCTTATGCACAACTATAAGTACACTAGGTATACACTTTCTTGAATGAGCTCTCTCTCTCTCTCTACTAATCACACCTCTTACTAAAGTCCTTTATTGACTTGAGCATCAGAGTGCCTGCGCCGGGATCGCCCCTGATGCTCTCTGACATTTTCTTTATCTTGTAGGATCTTTATACAGGATTTTCAGAGAGCAATTTAGGGACAATCCAAACAATAGCATATCTAAAGGGGTTACAGAACAGTGAAGACAAATCCAACCTAAATGTAAGATATCCAAACTCAACACTATATATGTATCAACATCATTTGATTTGCCGTAATGTTAGTCCATGTGACTCACAAGAAGCTAAAAATGTTAAGACTAACAATTTGTACTATTTAGACCATAGGAAATATTACATTTGGTGCATAAAGAACTTGAACCAATGTTTTAGATCATTGTTGGGGCACATTTTGAATGATGTCTGGAATCCACTATGGCTCTTTAATTTCACAGCTCGAGATCATGAAGAGTCGGGATAGATGCAAGACATAACATAGTCAGCTTGACAGATGTATCAAGTTTTATGCATAATATATTTGTATGTGGAGTTTAAATACTTGCTAATTAAGATCAAAACTGTTAGTTAGACTTTAAATTGAGTCTAAAGTCTGCATAAATAAAATAATAAATATTTCTTTTCTAGTTGTGCTAAACCCTAGAAAATGTAGGGATCAAATGCATTGTAAATTATTAAAATTATTTTCTATTATTTTATTCTTAGATATTTAGAATTTAAGATCAAAAGTAAAAAATATTTATAATTTTTATGTAATTTTAGATACAAAATCTTTTTTTTATACTGAGGATAAGCTTATTGTTTTAAAAAATAATTTATGGTAAAGATGCCTAACTGTTAAGTACATTAAAGTCGATCAAAGGTTTATTAAAGTCTACTTATTGATACTATTAAAACCATTAAAGCCAATAAAAAGCAATATTGTTAAAGCCGAAACTCGTCAAGAAATTGGTTCATAGTCCAACCGGTTCAACATATGATCTAACCAGAGGTGCAACTAAGATTACTTTATTGTATGTATGGACATATATGCGCTTGCACAAAAATAATATATCAAATCTATAACTAATATTCCCTTCATGCTTTCAATGCTAAACAAAATCAAGGTTGGTATGGGTCAGTTTGGGTACTTGGATTCCCCAATCTATAGATACAATTCGGATAGCTCTACTTGAACTGGCCTTACGGGTCAAAAAAATAAAACTAAACTTGCTTAAAATCATGTTGATTTTAATTTAATTCGCAGGTACTCAACCCAAGCTACACTCCTAAACTAGATTAACAAATTCAACATAATTTTAAATTTTTTTTTTTAAATATAAAAGCAAGTTTTAAAATTTAAGCTTTAGATTTACATGATAAATACATGGATCTTTCATAATTAGATTGCATCACTTAATTCAAATTTTTATTTCATTATAATATTAAAATTTAAAAAGTTAATTGTTCAATCAAACTACACTAGGTCATACAACTAAATTAATCAGTTCACGGGTGGACTAATCTTTGATAACAGTGATAAAGAGAAGTTTACTAAAGTTCAATGATCCTAACTACTAAAATCATTAAATTCTATCAAAATTGTTATAATTTGTAAAATTTTATTAATTAAAAAATATTAATCAATGATCAAATAATCAAGGAATTTTTTTTAAAAGTCCATAAATGTAAATGACTTAATGGTTCATTTAGTAATGGGAAAAGAGATAGAAAAGAGGTAAAAAAAGTAAAGAATATGAGACCATGGAGGAAAAGAGAAGGAATCATTTAACATGATAGGAGGTAATGATTAGAAATGAAGTAAATAAAGATATAATGGGTGGGCTTTTATATAAAAAATAGGAATAATATTGAAAATGTAAGTAATAATTAGAAAAAAGTATTGTTTTTAGGTAGTTAACATATCATATTGCATAAAAAGATGAAAAAAGGAGTGATACAAATTATTCAACATAATTTTTTCATCTTTTCTTAATTTCATCATCTGTTAACGTGATTCTTTGATCCACACTTTTAATTCATTTAATATTAATTAAGTCTTTACCCTTTTTTCTATTAATTTAGCTAACTTAAATATATCTTTTTTGTCTTGTCTAATTTTTAGTAATTATAAAGGTGATTATAAGCTTTATGTTTAACTTCATTTATAACTTTCTTAGTATACTTTTGTTGCAACTCTCTAGAAATAAAAGGGGAGGCTACAACAACAGTAAAGTGACTAGTAGTGCTGAGGGCAACCTTGTTTGTGCTACCCTTTGGTTGATTCCCAATCAAAACCTTGAACAGGTGGACTACTCTCCTTTAAGCACAACATAGCCTCTCCCATAACCAGATCATTCACTTGATGGATATCATCCACGAGAGTAGCAACAGTGGCGACATCATCACAAGGGACCTTTATGGAAGTAATTTCCTCTTCATCACAAGCCTCGTCCACAATATGGTGACCATCAACATTGGAGGCAACTTCATTCGTGTTCCTCTCTAATAGATTACCATCAACACTGAAACCATCTCCCATGGCAACTTCAATTGAAGGGTGACCCTTGTCTAAGTTAGAATTGGCCTTTCTTGCAATTGGATCCCCCAATTGCTACATGTTATTTTCAGGAGCAACGGTAGTAATAGTACCCTCCAATTGAATCTCCATTGAAGTAATCTCCTCTCCAGGGAAAGCCTCCTTTATGTGAAGAAGATGTGAGGATATCTCAATGAATAAGACAATGACTTCCTGAAAATCACAGGAATCTGGTGGCAATTGCCTTTGCTTATTGGTTGGTATGCTTGTTGCAGCATCAACAGTATCAGTAACTATCTCTGTCTGATCTATGTGAGGTTTAACTGGGACTACCTCGGGAAGGACAACCTCTGCATTCTCTCTCTAAGTCATTTGTTAATTTTAGCAATATGTGAAGGAGATGATGAAATTGGAAGATTCGATTCATGAGGTGGAACAGTTTCTAAGCGTGATGACTTAGAAACCAAACTCTTGGTTACACTTGAATACATGGGATTAGGTGCTCTACTACTTGTCTTTGCCTTCTTACTTTGGTCCACAACAATACTGCTGGATGTAGTTCATCTCTTTTGAGATGCAAGAGTTCTCAAAGAAACTGAATCTTGAGGAGCTTTATTACAGAACTGTTTAGGAGTGCAATTTGCCAAATACTGTGCTAACTCAATGTTTGAATTAGCTTCCATTTTTGGCGAACTTCTTACTTGAAAGAAACATACTTGGAAGACACAACATAATGGATCAAATCAAATATACAAAAAAATGAATTAAATTGAAAGAAGGAAGAAATCATACTAATTGGTACAGTTTGCTTGGTATAAGCCGAAGGAAGGTCGGCTCAACGATCATTGACTCTACTTTGACATCTTCTTCTGTGAGGTATATATGCTCACCATAACCCCACCACCTTATACAAATATGATCAGTATGATAGATGTTCCAACGGGGATGACGATCATCTAGCCACAAAACTTGTTGTGGCAAAGTGGCTATCCTTTCAAAGTCCATGGCTCTTTGCATCACTAAAAAAAGCGCTTCACTCATATCAAGCTCAAAGGAAGATATCAATGGATGGTAAATAGTTTGGTTGCAATTTAGAGGCATCTCCCTGCTAATCTTACCTCCAATGCGGCTATACCACCAAGCGTAGTCCTTGGTTATATGAACTCTTTGGATTGGACCAGACAAGAAGATACCATAATCATGAAATTTAGCAATAAAAAAGATATGAGAATCTCAATTTTGATTTTTGGGTTGAATTTTCAAATAAAGCTTCTACTAGTTTCCTCATTTGGAAAGTCCATTTGCAAGCTTTTTCCTACATTTTTTCATTTTTGAATTAAAGTTACACATAATAGCTTTGCTTGTCTTTATAAATCCCTTTTCTTCTCCGTTTTGAAATAAGAACTCCTTTCTCTAGTGGCAATTGCAAGATTGATGGTTCATCACTATTTTAGATGAGTTCCTTGAGAACTCAAAACACTCTCTTCCTATTCGAAAGGAAGGAGAAAAGGCTTGTCTTACTTTGACTCCGCCTTCTCTTTCTATACCTTTTGTCTTTAATAGTGATGGAGTTCAATACCAGAGAAGCATCACTAGCATTTGTTGATTCTCTTGACTATGTAGACTTTGGTAATTTTCTTGTCAGGGTGGATGGGTCAAGCCACGTCCCTTGCGATACTGATTTAATTTTCATAAGAGGGCTCAGTGTTGATGACCTTTTGAATAATGTAGCCAACATTAGCACACTTCATGACTTCTGTTCTAAGTTCTCCCACTACTAAGGCGGCTCCTCCATTTGATGCTATTCTTGAAAAAGTTATAAGGGTGTTAGAAGATGGCTTAGAGGAAGGAGAAGTTCTCATTCCACCATGATGCCCATTACAGCAGAAGTAGAAGAAGCAAAAATGTAATGCCCCACCTTTCGAAGGCGCTACTAAGGTAGTAATAGGAGGACCTACGGCCAGAGTCTCTCTTAAACTTACTCTCTTAAACTTGTATTAAATAATCATAAACACCCACGGATGTCCAGAAACACAATCGAACTGTAAAGGCAGAGTGTGGAAAAGGCACACATACACCTGCTAAAGTAATGCCATGCAAGTTATCAGGATTCATACATATTAACTTTACATTATTTACACCATCGATATAACTCACAAATTACATTTATAATACATTTCAAAATATAACAAAATATAAGGAATCTTAAGCATCATGATCTATCCCTCTCTTGAGCTCCAACCCCTCGTTGGGCTTTATCTTCCAGCCTATTAGCTAAAAACATAGTAAAACAGGGTGAGTTTGAGCAACGCAGTAAGCAAGTATGCGATTAATCAATAATTGATAGAATGTATTTATAAAATAAATCTCATATATGCAAATGAAACTACTATCATGGTGTCAAGACAAACAATAATAAGAATTTCTAGCTAAGAGTTTACTAAGATACTATTTATGTCTAATCGACTCTGCTTATATTTGGATCAATATCACCTCTATCATAGTACATCTATATCCTTACTTACATTCTTAGTCATCCATTGTATCTTGCATGCTACCAGTCAGTACTATGCTCAGGAGGCCACCAACCAAGTGGACTCAGCCACCAACCAAATGGACTTAGCTTTCTTACAACTTTGGTGTGCTCCAATTCTTCCTTGCAATCTTGGCTATGAATGTTATGAGACCCATGACCACATGATTATTATCATGGCCTATGGTATCCCACCCTCATTGCAACCCAAGGATCGCATATTCTCCATCCACACCTACTAAGTAATTACAGGAGTCTCACACAATATGTTAGATTCAACCTCTTTGCCATTATAGGCAGCATCACCAAACATCCCCCTTTAATGGGCAGGATTACGAATAATCAACTAAGCCATCCTGGCAGGCACTCAAACCCAAATTCATACAAATGATATTTTGGCAGGCATCCAAACTCAATTACATAATAATTGCATTCCAAATAGTATCTAAATCCAAGCATGCATTTGAACTTTAGTCCATGAAACATCTCCAATCCAAGCATGCATCCAATTCTCAATCAAATTGCTAAACTCAAATTTATACTAAATTAAATCATTAAACCCAAGTACATACATCTAGCAGGTATTCATCTCCTTTAAGTTATTAAACTCTATATCATTCAACTATTTATTATAATCTAACATTTCTTGTATTTTTATTTTATTTCTAATGTTTCTCAATGATATTGTGGCATAAAATGCATTCAAAATAACAAAAATATAACAAATACACCCAAAATAACAAAATAAGCAAGAATGTAGCAAGGGGCTAGTTACTGTAGTAGGAATAGTATTATCGTAGCATGAACACTATAGCATGAATAGTTCCACGACATTGGATTTCAGTGCCTTAACATTGATCTTGCTGGACACCTATTGTACCATGAATAGTGCCATGACATCGGATTTCATTGGTGCGACACTAACCTGCTCGACTCTTTTTCTACAATCTGCTCTCTCTCTCTACTTACCTCTCCTGTTCTCATCCTCTTTTACTCATTTATTTACCAAAATTAGTTTTTTTTGCTCCTCCCATTCCTTCATTTAACATTTGATTATCCTCAATGATTTCCATATCTTTTTATACACATGATACCATAACAACTACGCAATGCCATGTCATGAATAATTAAAGTATGGGATGCCACACTACATACACATGCAATTTGCACATAGTGAGCAACACAATTACATGGGAACTCTATTTTTCTCATGTCCAACATTATGCAACATAAATTCATCTTGTTCAAAGTATGAATCAGTCTCAATGTAAATCAAACACGCTGCCCAAAATGAATCTTAATTAAATTCAAATTTGTAAATACATGATAAAGTTAGAGCAAATACATAATAATTGAAACCTTCTTACCTTATACTTAACCTATATACTTCTCCTTGCCTTAAACTTTGTGTTCCCAAGATCGACCCACAAATTATAATTCCTACACTCAAGTACATGCCCTATGATCATTCAAGTGCATCAATTGTCTATAGAATATTTACTACAAGATTCATTCTAAGTTAATGACACAACCCTGATTAGGGTTAATCAAATTACCCATCTAAATCTTGTTTAGGAGGTGATTATGGAGTAATTAACAAAAAATAATCATACCACACCTTTCTTAATGCCATTTCATCAAACATCAAACAAGCAACTTCTAGTTTTCTTGATTGCAGTTAATAATAAGTTAAGATTTCTTTCCCAACCCACACATAAGCATGATTTAACTAAATTTGTATTTCAATTTACATTCAAAACACCCATTTCACAACCAATTCATGTTTTCCCCAATTTCCAACCTCTTATGTTCTCAAAATTAGCTTCATAAACTAGTATCCAAATGAATCACTTAGCAAAAATCATGAATTAGCAGTGAAAATTACTTACTACCTAATTTTCTTTGACTAGAATCTCCCAAAACTTGTTGTAAAGAGAATTTCTCAAATTTCCTGCAACTCCCCACACCTCAACTTGTGAAATTCTGAAGCTTTCTTCATGCTAGATTAATATAGATCACATTGCTGTTGATTTTCTAGCACTTTAGCATCGAAATCCACTCAAAAATGACATTTCTGAAACATGGTGACATGGGGGAGAAGTTGGAATGAAAAATGAGGGCTAGAGCTAGCTGATGGAGTAATTTAAACTGCTCCTATTATGGCACTCCGACGAGACACAAAAATCCTTACACATGCATTGCCATTTGCACTGCTTACTAGTAATCTTTCTCACCATTTTTCCTTCTAAATCATCACATTACACAAATCTTTAGGCATATCCCTTATGATTTCTAATTCATATTACAAATTTTCAAAAAAATTCAACAGTTATGCTACACAACCCATTCCTAAGCTATCATAGCCAATTTTCTTATTTCAAAAATTTTCAAGGCCTTACAAAAAATGAGGTGGTGATCCACAACTTTAAAATGGCATCCGCTATTATCGGATTAAAGAATCTGATAAAGGGCATTTTATCTAGCTGAATGTAGAGATTTCACGAAAGAAGCTCCCTAGCTTTGAAAGTAACAAACCAGGTCATGCCCTCGTGCAACATTTTTTCATGAGGGATATGAAAAGTCAAGATTGTCCCTTCGCTTTTTGTTCTTAGCTATCTTTTATGCACAAAAAATATGTTGAAAGTGCTTATTTATCTGCTCATGCCTTTACTCATTATGATGGGAATGACCCCTTTAATGATTATTCCTTATCGCCTATCAAAGAGATGTTGGATCCCCATGAATATATCATGGAGACCCCTCACCAGAGGAAAACAATACTTCTTGATTACAAGTTCATTTGTGATGGTGAAAGAAGGAGGTTCAAAGGTACTTTGCTATAGAATAATTTCTTTAGACCTTGGGCAGAGCACATTGTAGTGACTCATGAAGGTACCCTTTACCAAGCTTGTATTTATGACACTATTTTTTACACTCATAGCTCATTCCATAGGCTTATAGAGGCTATCTACAACTCGCTTCAAATCTAGTCTCCAACAAGTAGCTCTTTCTATCTTCCTTATGGTGAGATGAGTATCATGTTATGGGATCTCAATGTTATTTGTGGGTTGTCTGTCATCGGAGATCCTTTTGACTTATATATCTCGCCAAATGAAAATTTCAAGAATGGCAGTTTGGGGTTACGCACTTAAACATAATGAGCAAATTGAGACGGTGTAGCACCAAATTCTCATGGGTAGGCTGAGCACAGTTGTTTGGGAGGATCTCCAATTTGAAGGCCTAAGTAAAACAGATGCTAGCATTTGAACATTGGGCAAAATAGAACATTTGGGTTGATGAAGCTTTTTTGAGAGGTATTGGCCTAGAGGAGGAATTAGTCTTATTCTTAATATTATGACTTTCAATCATTATCTGTCTGTCATTAACTCAGGACCATTGCATTAATCATTTATGCTTAACCCTAGCTATCCAGCTTGTATAAGATAAGAGATTAACCATTACTCCTTGTATGTTTTATGACATTTACTGATGATTTAAATTATAAATCCTCGTAAGTATACGAATGCATAACAGTATAGTGTGGAATGCAAGGGTCGATCCTATAGGGAATTTTAAAACCCATTCAATTAGCTTTAGTTACTGACTTATCACTATCTTAAAGGAATGTAATTTAATCTAAGCAAGTATAAATGATAACTTGAATAAGCTTGTAGAAATCAAATAACTATTGGTAAAGTAGTTGAGATCAACAAAGTGCAAGGGCCTAGGGATCTATTTTCACCACTCAATGATACTCTTTGCTATTGGTATGTTGGATTCAATAAATAACTTGGATTTGTTTTATCTAATATGAGATTATTACCATTAGGTGTGCAGGTTTAAATCAAGTATTTCCACTCGTTCTAATTACCTATGGTGTATAGTGTAATTGAGGTAAAAATCCATTAAGCTTAAGAACACATGAATCAAATAGGATGATTTAGCATAAGGTGTGTACCATAACTACCTATCCTTTTCATTCAATGGTGCTCATGATTTTGCATATGGTGTATTCCTTGACTATGCTAGATAGTCAATGTGATTTGTAATATTGGTGATCAAGCAATATATCAAACCAAATGAAAGCAAATAATTCAATGAATGAAAACAACTGATTTGCATTAAAGAGCCAACAAAATGTATCAAAGAGGGTTACGTCTTCACCCTAGAAAGAGAGATTTAGTGCATAATGAAAAAATAAATTACTCCCTTAACAAAACTCAACATAATGCAGGCCATCTTCTCCCTTTTACAATAAGATTCCACCTTCAATCTTGTGTAGTTGTCTCTCCAACTTGTTTCTGTGCCTCCAAAACTTGCCAAAGTGCTTCCACAAATGTGCCTCACTTCATTTTTATATCCCCCTCCATTAGGGTTGAGCATTTGCACAAGTCAAACAAGATCCAAAAATTTAAAATTTCTATCTCCAGCACCTTGCCGCGGCAAGATGTTACTAACTTGAAAACCACTTAAGTAGATTGAGCTTTGCTGTGACAAGGGGATGGCTTGCCTCGGCAAGATGTTGCTGTACACCAAATTGCTACCTTTGTTGATCTTTTTCAGGTTCTTTCTTTCCGACTTTGAGCATCATCCTTCTTTAGTTTTTTTCTTCTTTTTCCATCTTTAATCCACCTAGAGGAATCAATAAATTCATGTTAAATTCATCTAAAATTATCAAGGATTCACAATTAAATAAGTTTGAACATGCATAATATAAGTGAATGAAATTCACCTATCAAATACCCCCAAACTTACTCATTTGCTTGTCCTCGAGCACAACAAAGCACAAAAATTCTCTATGAACACACTAACATTGATCTAAATCATCAATCAAAATCTCAATAAACTGAACATGGTTAAGAGGAAACTATCAAGATATCATGAATGTCTATACTTTCAACCTAAGCCTGATCTTCTCCACCATAGCCTGATCTTATCCACCATAGATTCCATGTGCAAGTGCAATCATTATAACCACTCCGATCTACATCATTTCATACTTACATTCATTCAAGTAACCAAGTAGTACATGTTCAATGCAAAACTTGTGAATTCATAATTTAAACTAGAGAGACTAAATTTGATGTATATGTGATGCTTTACTTTCCTTATTCATTTCTTTACTCTTCTTGTAGGCTCTATTACTATCACATTCTTCATATTTATCATCTTTTTCATTTTTTAGAATGTGATCCCCCCTAATTTTTGGTTTGTATTACCATCACACTCCCAAACTTATTTCTTTTCAATTCATTAGATGTGATCCCCCCAATTGACAATGAGTTTTTAGTAATCTTCTTCTTTTATTGCATCTAGTGCTTGTCTCACCAAGAGTTACAATGAATTCTAGAATTTAAATTAAACTAAGCATACTTGATTTCCTAAATTAATGCTAAGTATTCAAAGATTTCAAAAGAAATGGCCATGTCAATGTGATTAATGTGTATAAGATATCTATAGCAAATTAGATAAGACTCAAGTCAAGCATGCAAGCAAGAATGATTTCTATCATTTTTCACTTAACCATTGTCAAATGTCACATATATATCATTGGTTTTGTATGATAACTCTGCTCGATGGCTTTGATCTTTTATGCATGCGTACAGTGGGGCTAATTCTATTGATATCTACTAAGGTCTAACGTATAGCCCCCTTGTGCTCTCTCAACATAGTTAATAACCTACATGCCTTATCCATAGACAAGTCATATTTCAAACTCTTAGGCAATTGCTGTAAATCTAATAGTGGTGGTGTGGCCATTGCATGTTCCACTTCTAGGCAGACTTGTTTAAGCTCTTCTTGGGAGATTTCCTTAACTTCCACTTGTTCTACATTGTCAAGTGTTTCCTTCAATAACATTGCTTCTTTATCTTCTACCAATCGATCCATAGTGAGCACCAATCCCAATTTATCATTTGCTTCCTGGTGCATAAAATTAGATAGAACAAATGAATTCAAATCATCAACTTGAAAATAATCACTAGGATCAGAAGGTAATGAAAGGGAACTATAAACAGAAAATTTCACTATTTCATCTAAGATAGTCATTTTTAACTTTTCATTTTGTACATCAATGATTGTCTTAGTTTTAGTCATGAATGGGTGTCCTAGAAGAATGGGTACTTCACTCTTTAGAATCATTTGCCTTTCCATGTCAAGCACTACAAAATCAGTTGGAATAATTAGTTTATCTATCTGCACAAGAATATCCTCTACAATGCCTCTAGGATATTTCACAGAGACATTGTAGTGAGTTTCAATTCTCCCAAACCAAGCTATACATAAACACGATAAGGCATCAAATTTATGCTTACTCTAAGATCTACCATTGCTTTTACCTTATTTGTTCCTCCTATAGTAATTGAGATATTCAAACTACCTAGATCCTTTAGTTTTGAGGGCAAATTTATTTGCTACACTGCACTGGCTACTTTTGAAACAATTACCTTCTTGTGAGGCTCATACTTACGCTTCCTTGCACTTAATTTCTTCAAGAATTTAGCATAAGTAGGCATATTTTTGATCATGTCAAGCGAAGGCAAGTTTATATTCACTTTGGAAAGAATATTGTAAATGTCAAAAAATGACTTATCGAATTTGCTTTGCTTCAACCTTCTTGGAAAAGGAACTAGAAGATCATAAGGTAGGGGTGATTTGTAGTTGGTTGGAGGGTTAAGTATTGGAAACACCGCCTTCGTTGAATGTACTTCCTCTTTTGCATTTGTCTTCCCCTTATTAGTTCCTATAGAAATAATTGAATTGTCAGTTTCATTGCAAACTTTATTATCAATTACCTTTCCACTTCTCAGTGTAGTGATCACTTTTGCTTGCTTGGGCTGGCTAGGTGATTTTCCAGTTGTGTGGCTTTGTATAACTTCTGTAATTTATTCCAACTGAGTCTCCATCTTCTTCATGGATGCCTCCATATTATGGAATCTTGACTCAATAATTTGGAACTTAGTTGCATTATTCTGGAATTGAGTCTGTGTTGCTTGAATGAAACTTTGCATGGTTTCTTCAAGACTAGGCTTCTTTGGTTCTAGTGGATGTTTCAGCTTGGTTCTAATTGCGGTCATTGTTGCAAGAAAAGTTAACATGATTTCTCCAACCAGGATTGTAGGAATTTGAGTAAGGATCATTTTGTGGTCTCTAGTTGTAGAAATTCATTGCATTTTCCTGTTTTGCATCACTTGCAAAATGATCATTTGAAGGACAAATGTTAGATGAGTGACTTGAAATCCCATAAAAGAGTAAGTCTCTATTAGGGTAGGTTGTGGTTATTTCATGTTCACTATCATCGAGCACATCACCTTCATTTGCTTGCCCATCTCTGACATCTGCATAGATAGATCTGTGTTAGATTTCACTTCATAAATTTCTATAGACCTACCTCTTACACTCTTTTGCTGAGAGTCTCCAAGCATTTTATACAACTCAAATGTCTCTTTTGAAGTCTTTTCTCCCATGGGTCCACTTGTAACATTGTCAACCATGGCTTGGCATCGTTGTGTGAATCTATCATAGAAAAACTAGTAAGCAATTCAAGTGGGTATCTATGATGAGGACATTGAATTATTAATGCTTTAAATCAGTCCCATGCTTCATTGAATGCTTCACCATCCATTTGACAGAAAGTAGCAATTTTACTTCTTAATTTAGCAGTTTTTGCATGAGAATAAATTTTTTTAATGAATTTGTTGTATACCACGTCCCATGTTGTTAATGAACTAGGAGTTAACTTCATGAACCATATTTTTGCTGCATCCTTCAAAGTGTATGGGAAACATCACATGCTTAATTGATCCTCAGTGATATCTTGTAATGGAAAAGTTTATATTGTTGCATAGAAATCATGCATAAGTGTCAATGGATCCTTTGCAACTATTCCATAAAATGATGGAAGTATGTTAAAATGAATATGTTTCGATTCATAATTTTTAGAATTATCATTCAACACAATGCATGATGGTGAAATTCCTATGGTAGGACATGCAAACTCTTTCATTAGTTGTTGAGCTTGTTGAGCCATTTGATTCTCCATGTTGTCAGCCATGTGGACTATTTCATCTCCACTTAAACTCGCTATCTCGATTTCTACCTTGTCACTACGATCATGCAATGGACATAGAGCTAGATTCAATGATCTTCTTCCGTTCATTCATAGTTCTACAAAAGAAAGAATGTAGAATCAAAAACCTTATATACAATTAGATACAGAAATACAAAGAATACTTGTAACTAACTTAATTTAATTAATTTGGAACCATTCCCTAGCAACAATGCTAAAAACTTGATGATTTAAATTATAAATCCTTGCAAGTGCACAAACGTATAACAATATAGTGTTTAATGCAAGGGTCGATACGATAGAGAAAATTCAAATTGATTCAATTAGCTTTAGTTATTGACTTATCACTATCTTAAAGGAATGAGATTTAATCTAAGCAAGTATAAATGATAGCTTAAATAAACTTGCAGAAATCAAATAGCTAAGGGTAAAGTAGGTGAGATCAATAAAGTGCAAGGGCCTAGGGATCCAATTTCACTACTCAATGATACTCTTTGCTATTGGGACGTTGGATTCAATGCATAACTTGGATTCGTTCTATCTAATGTGAGATTGTTACCATTTGGTATGCAATTTTTAATCAAGTATTTTCACTCATTCTAATTACCTATGGTGTGTAATGTAATTGAGGTGAAAACCCATTAAGCTTAAGAACACATGAATCAATAGGGCGATTTAATATAAGGTGTGTACCATAACTACCTATTCTTTTCATTTAATGATGCTCATAGTTTTGCATATGATATGTGCCTTAACCATACTAGATAATCAATGTGATTTGTAATATTGGTGATCAAGCAATATATCAAACCAAATGAAAGCAAATAACTCAATGAATGAAACATTTGCATTAAAGAGCCATTATTCCCAAATAACAAAATGTATCAGAGAGGGTTACATCTTCACCCTAGAAAGAGAGAATTAGTGCAGAATGAAAATAAAAATATCTCCCTTCATAGAACTCAACACAATATAGGTCATCTTCTCCCTTTTACAATAAGATTACACCTTCAATCTTGTGTACCTGCCTCTCCAACATATTTCTCTACCTCCAAACCTTGCCAAAGAGCTCCCACAAATGTGCCTTCACTTCATTTTTATATCCCCCTCCATTAGGTTTGACCATTTGCATAAGTAAAACAAGATCTAAAAATTCAGAATTCCTGTCTCCAGCGCCTTGCTGCAGCAGGGACTCTTTACCACATGAAGATTTGAAGAGTTCAAGATCCTTTCCATGACAAAAGAATGCCTTGCCACGACAAGGTGTCGCTGACTCGAAAACCACTTATGCAGATTGTGCATTGCTGCGGCAAGGAGATGGCTTACCGCAACAAGATGTTGCTATCCACCAAATTGCTGCCTTTGTTGATCTTTTGCAAGTTTTCTTTCTTTCCAACTTGAGCATCATCTTTCTATTATTTTTCTCTTCTTTTCCCATCTTCAATCCACCTAAAGGAATCAATAATTCATGTTAAATTCATCCAAATTTTTCAAAGATTCATAATTAATTAAGTTTGAACATGCATGATATAAGTGAATGAAATTCACTTATCATCTACCATGGGCTTGACGAAATGGTCATGCATCCTTCTAGACTAGTTTTGTGCAATACTTACTTTCTAGCGCATTTTTTCATGGCTTGGTTGGGACTCTACTTCCTTTGGATTTATGAGGTAGAATCACCAACTCAATTGCATGTTAAAGGTATCTTGTTGGGAAAGTTTATGAATGTCCCTTTTAGGAATGTGACATTTAATAAAATGACTGATCGATTATTCAAGTTGCATAAATTTTCCCAAGTGATATTTTTGCTTAACCAAGTTAGCAGTCCTACAGGATTTGTGGTGAAGGGCATAGATGATAACTTTTGAAAGATTAATGAGTTTATTATTTCCTTGTAAGCTTGCTTGCTTCCTCTTCTGGATGATTCTAAATTCTGGGTAAAGCCACATTTTCCATGTTGGTTTTCTATGAAGTTTGGTTATGATTAGGACATGCTAGGTCACATCATATCTATATCACTGGAGGAGCATGAAACAAGGGTAGGCTCAACTTGGTGGTATCCATTATCATTCCATTTCATTGCTATATTTCATGATTATGACATTTTCGTACCTGGTCTAGCCTAAAGAGTTCATATAACCAAGGAATCCCGATTGTGCCTTTGGGGAAAATTTTGGAAACTGTATTCCGATGGCACCTTTAGGGGTAATTTTGGAAACTGCATACCGATTGCACCTTTGGGAGCAATTCTGGAATTCATGACTTGCTTGCACCATCGACCCATCCCAAGTATTTCCATCGAAATATTTTTCATAAGTCTGGATTGCCAACTTCCAAATTTAATTAATTGTATGCATGTCTAAGACAGGTATTGTGCAATTAATTTGAGCAGTACATGGGTAGTTTGTTTAGGATGTCTAATTGTAATAATGCACCCATTTGGTTTTGTTTTCTTCCAAGAGTTCAACTCAGAAGAAGCACTACATGTTAATGAATAATTGCCCCTTATGGTTATAATGAACATAGTGCTAAAGGGGAAGACTTGATCTATTGCTCTTTGTGGTGTAGAAGATATTCCCTTTGTGTTGGTGAAAAACGTCTTGAGTAAAGGTTGTGAATTTAAAAGCATTTGAACAATTATAAAGAAGGTTACATGCTTGGCCGTGGCTTTAGAACATCTGAATTTAATTTTTAAAATGTCTGAAGGACAACTCCCTTGATTTAGCAATGTGACATTCCCTTGATTTAGCAATGTGACATTCTTTCAGATTGTCGTGATTTTGCAATAGCGCTCTTTCAAAGCATTTGAAGTTAAACTTCAGAGCTTTTGAAGGTTGAGACTCTGCAATAGTTCTCCTTTAGAGCATCTGAAGTTGAACTTAAGAGCTTTTGAAGGTTGAGACTCTGCCTTTGCAATGTGACATTCCTTTCGATGTGAATCTTGTATTGTAATGCTCCTTCAGAACATTTAAAGTTGAACTTCAGAGCTTTTGAAGGTCGAGATTCTGCCTTTGAAATGTTTCTTCAGAACATTTGAAATTGATTTTTGGAACATCTAAAGGTAGGGACTCTGTGAGATACCTTGTTGCATTAGATTTCAGGGCCTCTAAAGCCTTATTTCAAACCATCTGAATTTCATGACTCTCTATTGTAGTAATCCTTCAGAAACTCTTAAGTTAAACTTTAGAGCTTTTGAAGGTTGTGACTCTGTGGTGGTGCTGTCGTGGGCACCCAAATTTAGAACCTTGCTCCAATCTAATTTTCTGTAGTAGTGTGAGTAAGGG
>JAYJMB010037312.1:0-33698 GCA_036873735.1 Pouteria campechiana | reverse complement strand
CTTTCCACATGTAATTTTAAATTTTTCTTCACCTATTAATTATTAATTAACATATGTCCTCATCATCCTCACATTAATATAGATATTTCATCCATGTTTATAATCTTTTGATAATAAAATTCCTCAAAAATTCAATTTTACAGTATGTCACTCTGGAAAAATTACCGAAACTTTACACTAGTGAAAATTTATATTTTTGAAATTTTTAGGGCCTTACATTCCACCCTCCTTACAAAACATTTCATCCTAGAAGCTTAAACGATTAAATGAAGATACTTAGACCACATTATATCCTCAAGCACCCATGTAGCCTCATCTTCCGAGTGACGACTCCACTGTACTTTAACTAGGGAAATGGTTTTGTTTCTTAACTGCTTCTCTCTCCTGTCTAGTATACACCCCGGATGCTCAATATATTATAGATTTTTACTCAACTGTACCTCATCTAATGCCAAAACATGAGAAGTATCCGGTTCATATCTCTGTAGTGATGACACATGAAACACATCGTGGATTCTGGTCAATGAAGGTGGTAATGCAATGTGATAAGCCACCTTACCAATCGGTTCCAATATCTCATATGGCCTACCATATTTAGGGCTTAGCTTGCCCTTGGTGCCAAATCACACCACACCTCTCATAGGTGACACTTTAAGAAAGACCCGATCTCCCACTTGAAACTCTAGGTCCGGCCGACATGTATCTGCATAACTCTTCTAGCGAGACTGGGAACTCGGATCTTCTCCTTAATCTAGGCTAATTTTTCAACTATATCTGCAATCATCTATGGCCCTACAATAGCAGTCTCCCCCACTTCTGACCAGTATAGGGTGTTCAACACTTATGCCCATATAATGCCTTAAAAGGAGCTATGCCAATGCTGGAGTGATAGCTATTATTATAGGCAAACTCTACCAAAGTAGGATACTAGCTCTAGGATTTGCCCCATTCGAGGACACAAGCTCTCAACATGTCCTCTATCTGCTAGTTCACCCTCTCAGTCTGCCCATCAGTTTGGGGGTGACATGTACTACTGAAATCCATAAGTTCATACATAGCTTTATGCAAAGCTATCCAGAACTTAGATGTAAACACTGATCCATGGTCAGAAATAATGACCTTGGGTGCACCATGTAGTCTCACTATCTCCTTCTGATAAATCCATACATATTTCTCAGCAATGTAAGTAGTACGAACGAAAATAAAGTTAGCTACCTTAGTCAACCTATCCACTATAACCCAGATACTGTCATAACCGGTTGTAGTCTTGGGAAGACCTATAATAAAATCCATAGTGATATCTGTCCACTTCCACTCTGGGATCTCAATTGACTGTAATAACCCACTAGGCCTCTGATGTTCTGCCTTCACCCTTTGGCATACTAGACACCTTGCCACATATTGAGCCACATCATTTTTCATGCCATGCCACCAATATTGTGATCTCAAGTTACGATACATTTTAGTACTGCTTGGGTGGATGGTATAAGGTGATTAGTGTGCCTCCTCTAGCACTTTCTATATTATGGAAGAACCTCTAGGCAATACAAGCCGATTATGGTATCTCAGGATGCCATCAGCACTAATAATATAACCAGGTAGTCCACCACTCTGAGATCTCTCTCTCAGTTTCTAAAATTTCTCATCTATAGTCTCCATTTGGGCAGTCCAAATCTCATCTAACAAAGTGGGCTAGATAGATAACTGACATAACTGTGCCACTAGCCCTCTCATTACCACATACAACTCCATTTGTCTCATCTCTTCAAATAACTCATTCCTTTGTGTGAGCAAACATGCCATCCTACTACCTAATTTCCTACTCAGTGCATCTGCTACAATGTTTGCCTTGCCTAGATGATAATGGATATTCAAATCATAATCTTCTAGTAACTCAAGCCATCGCCTCTGTCTCATATTTAGCTCTTTCTGAGTGAAAATGTACTTCAAGATTTTATGATCTGTATATATGTCACACTTTTCACCATAGAGATAATGTCTCATATCTTTAAGGCAAACATGATAGGTGCCAACTCTAGATCATGGGTGGGGTAGCTACGCTCATGATGCTTCAGCTGGAATGATGCATAAGCAATAACATTTCATACTGCATCAATACACACCCTAATTCATGTTTAGATGCATCATTATATACTACAAACCCACCCCATCCCATAGGAACTTTTAGAACTGGGGCTTCTACTAGCCTCCTCTTTAATTCCTGGAATGCTACCTCACATTGATCATTCCATTTGAATTGCACTCCCTTACAAGTCAATTGTGTAAGAGGTATGGCTATAGTAGAGAATCTCTCAACAAATCGGCGGGAATAACCTGCCAATCCCAGAAAACTGCAAACTTCTATTACTATAGTAGGTCGAGGCCAATTTACCACAGCCTTGCTCTTATGTGGATCTATAGAAATACCAGCTCCTAATATAATATGTCCCAAAAAAGCTACACTGTTCAACTTGGCATATAACTTTTCTTTTCTCAATCGCTGCAAAAACAATCTCAGGTGAGTTTCATGCTCCTTTTTACTTTTGGAATAAATCTGGATGATTGAGCAAATCATCTATACGAGGTAATGGATACTTATTCTTGATTGTCACCTTATTGAGCTCTCGGTAGTCAATGCATAGGCTCAGACTACCATCCTTCTTCTTCACAAACAGGACAGGAGCACCCCAAGGTGACACACTAGGACGGATAAATCCCTTATCCATCAACTCTTACCACTATACCTTCAATTCAGCTAGTTCCACTAGTGCCATTCTGTATGGTGCTCTGGATATGGGCTCTGTCCCAGGCTGAACGTCAATATTGAACTCGACTTCCCACTCATGAGGTAATCTAGATAGTTCTCCTGGAGACACATCTGGAAAGTCTCTCATGACTGAGATATCTTCCACTGATCTATACTCATAGTGCAAATCTATGATGGAAATCAAATAAGCTTAATGCCCCTTCTGCATTAAACTAAGAGCTCTCATAGCAGAAATTAGCATGGGAGCTTCTCTTGTAAAAGAACTCCGAAAATTGATATCTATCTCATTAGGAGACTTCAAGATCACCTGTTTGGTCTTGCAATCTATCTTAGCTTCATGCTTAACCAGCCAATCTATCCCCAATATAATATCTAATCCTTCCATGTTTAATACTATCAAATCAACATAGAAACATCTGCTTTCAATTACTACGGGAATGTCATAACATTTTTCTGAGGCCGTACTAACTGCCTTTAGTGATGTGGAGACCTCTATCATTTGATGCATGGGATGTGTAGACAAGCCAGCTTTATGAACAAATGCAACGAATACAAAAGACTAGGAATCATCGGGATCAAATAAGACATATGCTATATAGTTGCAAATAAGGAGATTACCTGTAACCACATGATTCATTGCCTGTGCCTCTTACACTGTGGTAGCCTATACAACTGCCGTCGTTTAGGATCTCTGCTCTGCAAACTGCCTCCCTAGTAGTACATACGTCCCATAGCCTCGGCCTCTCATCTGTGGGCCACCATGCTCAGACTAGGGAGGTTCACTAGAAGCAACACTCTCACTCTTCCCCTGAAGAGTGGGACAATGCAGTCTAATGTGGCCTGGCTCGCCACACTGATAGCAAACAATCAGTCTCCTCTACTCTGCTCTCCGTGGCTAGTTGGTTGATTTGCTCAACTCTCTAGACTGAGTAAGGGTCTACCTAGTAGGCTTCCTTTTCTCTCTTCAATGTAGGACAATATGGCCAGATATGTCCAGGTTGGCCACAATGATGACATGTCCTCTCAGAGGTGACTCCACTGATTTGCTCAGTTCGAAGCTTCTTTCTTTGCCCCGAATCACTAGTCTTGGCACGTCACCTATCTTGAAATTTTTGGCGCTCTTCTTTTTCCATCTCTGCTATTCTGGCCTATTCCAGGATATCCTCATATCTAGTCAACATAAAGAGGGTCACGTTCTGCCTGATGCTCCATCGTAGACCCTCTTGAAATTTTTGGGCTGCCTCTACGGAGTCTACTTGGGCCCATGGTATGAATCGGGCCAAGGAGAGGAACTGCTCATCATATTCAGCCACAAGTCTCCTCCCCTGCACTAGTGTCATGAATTCAATCATCCATTTTGCTCTCTAACTGGTGAGTACATAATGGCAAAAGAGCCTATCTCTAAAATTTTCCCATGTCAAACTAGCTCCTACAACTGTCAAGGTCACCCTCTCCGTCTTCCATCAACGTTTTGACTCGGTCTCTAGCTGGTAGATAGCATACAACACCTTGTGCTCCTCTGGACATCGTATATAGGTGAACACCTTCTCCATCCCGAAGATCCAGTTGTCTACAACCCTGTAGTCACCCTGGTCTCTAAATACTGGAGGCTTCATATTGTGGAAGGCCTTCATGTTTAGCCCCAGACCTAGGTGCACCTATAAAGTCTGGCCTACTTCCATTATTGACTCTGGCACACGGGTTGGCCTCCTAGTGGGTCCAACAATATGAGTAGGCTCATCTGCCAATCTCCGCCGAGCTTGTATGAAGTCCTGCACTGTTTGGGTGAGGTTGGCTACCATTACCATCATGGTAGTAAACTCTGGTTTAGCTCCTGGTACTGTACCACTTGCCCCTACCGGCTCCTGTATAATCTTTGGCTGCTGCCTCACCTCAGGTTCCAGAATAACCTCTTCTTCCGCTTCATTAGAGGCTGGCCTTAAGCCATTGCCTCTAGCTGGCTGGCTCTGCTCTCTCTGATCATCTCTAATCACCATGCCTGTGTATTGGGATTAAGTGGTTCACCTTGGTGGCTCCTCCTCCACCATGGGTGCTTTGTCCTTGTCTACTTGCCTCTTGGGTACCATTACTGCACAATATCACATTCTTAGGTCATATATCTACATAATATTACATTTCTAAGTCATAAACTTGCATAATCATACTTGCTCAAGTTCAATGACTCAAAATGACAGGTTCATGTTTACAGGCTAAACTAACACTCCCCCATGTTTCTAAAATATATTAATGCAACCTAAACATATCATTACTTAACGATTTGACAATCATACTTCACACTTATTCCTCCTTGGATGCATTAGGCTCTGATACCACCTATAATGTCCCTCCTCCCTAGAGCGTTACTAGTGGTAAATTTAGAAGAAATTCCTGCAGAGTCTCCCCTAATTTACCACCGTTATCCTGTATACAACACACTAAAGCATAATAATTATATAACAAATACCTTTAAATATGCAAGTATAATATGACCACCTCCAGGCCCTACCATTTTCTAAACAAATTATATAACTACTGCCTCCAAAACACACTTCACCATAACACCCACAGACCAAGATCGAGGTACATTGTACCCTAACTGTCAAATCATATACACCTACATAATAAAATGACATGCTATAAAACTAGGTAATGATACATGTCTAATATATATCCAAAATTCATCCAACAATATACAGCATTATACAGTATTAAAAGAAGTAAAGCCTCTACTAGTGTCATGGCCTAGCCCCGTCACATGGCGAACATAGGTTGGTCCCATGGCCATTATAAAATACATATATGAGCCATACTAGGTTCTGCGCCAATCGAGCGCCAAAACTAAAATTTGTTGGAACTCCCAGGGGCGTAGAATACATGCATGTAATTTTTTTAAAAAAATTCTTATTTACTATTTTATAAATATCCAATTTACCTGAAAATATTTTTGTAAATTGATTAATTTAAAATTAACATATGAACATATAAAGTAAAAATGTTAGACAAAATTATGCATCTCTTTTTCCCCTAAAAATTTTTAAATCAATTCCTCATAATATAATAGAATTTTGGTAAAAAGTTTAGCTTAAATTAACTCAAATCGAGAATATTAAAAATAAAGCAAAATTTCGAAAGGGTGGGACACTATCAGTGTCTCATTTTTAGGATATTTAATGTTCATATTTTTTTGAGGGGTCAAAAGGTGGGATATGTTCATGAAATTTGATATGATAGTATCAAGTTATATCTATTTTAACCCATATTTTTATTTTGGAAAAATAACATCCTTAAATTGGTTTTTAATCTACCTCAAAAGGGGCACTTGGTAAGGTATTCTGTCAGTGCACTGTTCATCCGAATTCCATTGCTTTTAATGCAATTTAATTCATGCTAATACAATACATTAATTATGGTTACATGGGGTAGATAATGCATGTTTAAAATCATGTAACTCATATACACAAATTTCATATTACAAGTGCCCAAATTGTAATTATTCAAAGAAATCAAATTGAACTTAAAATAACTTGAAACACTACCTGCTTACCTTAATTAATTGAGCAATTTGCATAGCGCACACACTCCAATTTCCATCCTCTAACAAATCCTTAATTTTCTATTAAAATTTTCAGCAAACCCCATTGAATTCAGGTTTGAAATTCCTTGAAGATAAATCAACTTTTGCATAATATTCTTTCATAAACATCATCACCATTTAAATTAGATTAAGCACTTACCTTAATATTCAAATTCATTTAGTGGGTCCCATTGATCATCAATACTTCACCATGTTTGGGTGACTACCACTTCTTGATCTCAAGAGAAAATACATCCTATGGCCCACTAATTACTTGGATCAACATTTGCTATGGATCACTTGAAGCAAAATTGTCTAAAATGGAAGATTGGGATGATGGGGAAAAGGATTTATGTTGGGTAACATGGGATAGAAGATGAAAATGATGGAAATGGGATGGGCATTGCAAAAACACAGTTTTTATATTGTTTTTTATTTTGGTAGTCTATGCTCCACCCACTTCTATGCACATTCACTCTCTTGTGAGTGAATGCCATCAAATTATCATTCTTACACATGTGAGTCATCCATTTGATATATCATATGCCCAAATAAATTTTTCATCTATTATTTCCACAATTTCATCATTTATTTTTTAATTAATTTTGATTAAATGAAATTTTCCAAAAATTATCGGCAACTCAGTTTTTTGGCTTTCCACATGTAATTTTTAATTTTTCTTCGCCTATTAATTATTAATTAACATATTTCTGCATCATTCTAAAATTAATATGGATATTTAATCTATTTTTATAATTTTTTGATATTAAAATTCCTCAAAAGTTTAATTTTATAGTATGCCTCACTGGAAAAATTACCGAAACTTTATGCTAGTGAAAATTTACATTTTTGAAATTTCCAAGGCCTTATACATTCACACAAATAAAAAGATTGAAATAAAACTCATGAATAAAAGTATAGACTTGCATTAAATAATCAATAATCCAAATAATACGGTTTATCAAAAAGGGCCACATAGTCACCCTAGAAAGAAGGAATTAATTCATGACGAAAATAAAAGATACTCCCTTCATGAAGAACATCACACTGTAATTATCCTTCTAAAATTCCTTTGCTCTTCTCGAATCTCCTTCTTTGCTCCTCCAAAAATCCTCTGAGTAGCCTCCAAGAAAAACCCTAAACTCCCTTCTCCAGGTCTCCCAAAACTACTAAAAACAGGGCTTAAAAATGTAACTTAAAAAAATTAATTAATTTGCAGTTTGTTCAGCTGCTGGCACCGGCAGTGCCAACACGCTAATCATCTTTCCCCCTTGCTGCTTCACCTTCGCTCCTTTGTTGCTTCATCTGTCTTTCATTACTGCTTTGTTGCTCCATGCTTGCTTGCTTTCTCTCCTTGTTTCTACTCTTCCAATAACCTAAGCATATAATAAAAAACATGTGAAATTAGCATCAAACTACTTAAAGATTGCATGGAATTAAGCCTAAAAATACAAATTTCCCAAACTTAAATCCTTACTTGTCCTCAATCAAAATTAGCAACCAGACTAATGAAACAATTAAAATAAGCTCTCTCTCAAATAATCAAACACATGTTAGACAAATTACACATGTACACAATTCAAAATTTAGTCAAAACACTTCCAACATAATTACATGAAACTCATGCTTCATCAATCCTATCATGAAGTAAAAATTGTGGATGTGTGTGCTATGTCACTCTTTTGCTCCATGCATACTTGTCAACTTACAATATGTGAACTAATGATTCTAATGATTTTCACAAGACAAATCATAAGCTTCCTTTTCATAATCTCGCACCACCAATGTAGACAACTCTTATTCACTTGGATCAATAGGTCTTAGCTAAGCTTATAATAGGGCCTTTGATTTAGCTCACAAAGAAAGGAAGCAAAGATTAACAAAATAAGAGACAATAAACTTGCACAAGATTGTTCACTCTCATAACTTTTGTTGAGATTCTCTACATTTTTTCCTAATTCTGGGCTATATTACTATCACAACCCCAAACTTGTTTTCTTTTTAATTCCTAGGATGTGATCCCCCCATTCAAAATATAATTCCTTACTTCTCTTATTTTACTTTTGTCCATTGTTTTCTTTCTATATCATAGCATACTCAATTTTCACACCCCCAAACTTATCTTCTTTTGCTTCGTTCTTACCTATCAACAACCATAAGCATAAAATATGTCTCTTAATAGGTACACATCATTTTTCAAGTGAAATAGGTTTGGATAATGAGGCTAAATAAGAAAATTTGAATGGTGCTTTTTCACATGCCTTGCATATGCCAATCTTTCATAAAGCTCAATGAGGACACTAGTGACATGACTATATTAGGTTAACTTGAAAGGCTCAAACTGATCAAAGAATGCCTAAATCACTTCCAAGTAAATATGTTGTCTAAGATTTTGCCTTGAGGGATACTCAAACAAGTTCTAATATGCTTGTTGCAATCAAAATGATTCAATGAATTCACAATATTGTTAGCTAATTTGCATACACTTTGTAGGATTATAACATAATGTGCATGAAAATTTTCCACAGTCATGAGGAAGGAAGAATTTTGTATAAGAATCAATAGATCACAAGGAATGCCTATCCTTCTTCCTAAATTATAAACAATGGTAATCAAAAACTCATCATGCTAGTAATTAATAAGAAAAAATATCCTAATTAATTTCAACACATTAGCACACAATTGCTTTTGGAGGCAAATCCTGATAGTCATATCGTAAATCTCACAACAACTGACTCAACAGACTTAAACTCAAACAAAACACTCCAAACAAAGCACTCTAAACAAAGCACAAAACCTAAACAAAACACACAACTACTCCACCACGCTTGAATTAAACATTATCCTCAATGTTAGAAATAAAACAATAGAACCAAGGACTTCCTTAAAACATGTCAGACTACTCATCATAGGAGGCATCTGACTCATCATTATCAGCTGGTGGTGGAAGGACTAGTTGAAAAACTAGAGTGGGAAACACAACTGAGCCTTCATCTTGAAAAATATTATAGTTCTAAAACATAGACTACATTGCCATAACATAATCCATTAGGAAGTTAATTTGTAGTGTTGTCTGTTGCTGCCAGTGCTCATTGGAATCTCGCATGTCTAAAATCTAGTCTTATAGACTGGCTATTGTGGGTGTACTACTCTGGGAATGTCTTGATCATCTCTACTGGGAAGAACCTAGGGCATTGGAAGATGGACCCATTCTTTGGCTTGAACACTAGTTCTTTCCAATTGTTCCATAACCGCATCATCTATGAGAGGGAGTGGTGGCTAAAGTTTCTCTTGTGGTTTGACATGAACACCCACCATGAGACACGGTTGACAAAGCAGGGATAGACGGCCAAGGTTGCTTGTCAACCTTCCTTTGTTCTTCGTCATCTGTTGGAGGTAACAGATGAAGTTCACTCAGTCTTGCACTAATAGACGAAGTGTGATTTTCTTCTTTTGTTCCTTATTGTCTGTTGAAAGTGCCAAACGAAGCTAACTTTAACTTGCTTGAACAAACAAAGTGTAGTATTCATCTGGTGTAAGTGATAGATGAATTATTTTCTGCTTTGTTTTAAATAGAATACTTTACACATCACATTTATCCATTGTAAGTAGTAGACGATTGTGCCTTTGTCTATTGAAGCCCATTTTGATCCAAGCACCTCTTTGTCTGTTCAGCTTCGCCTATGCTCAATGTGCAACTTCTTCTTCTACTTTAGCAAATACTTTGTCTGTTGTGAGTAACAAACAAACTTTTGATCTACAGATAAAGTAAAGTTCTTTAACTATTTTGCACACTTTGAGCAACAGAAGGGGTTTATTCTAGCAACATCCTTAGTTCTTCAATCTTGATTTATCTGTCTTAACTCAGATGAAGCTGCACTGCCTTCTAGATTCATATTGTCATTTTATCCTTAGACTAATCCAATCTTTTTACTTTGTGCATGGTTGTCTGGGCAGCAATTTCTTTATCTTTCTTCATTTGTCTGCCAAGCTGTTGAGTTTCTTCTTCATCCTTGCACTTTATCTTGGACAGACTTTGATAAGATCTAGTATAAGTGGTCTAAATTTCTTGAACATAATTTAAGCTCTCTGATCATAGTTTGTTTTTTAACTTCTTATTTTGCATTTGTCTGTTGACATTTTCTCGTTAAGGCTGACAAACAATGCAAACTTGTTGTAGCATATCTTCAAATCCTTGTTTATCTCCTATTGCTTTGTTCATGGAAGCTTCTTTTAGACAATTGCAACCTTTCTTATCTTCAACTTTCTTTTTCTTCTTCTTCTTCCACGTTCTTCATCATTCTAGCTCTTTTGGAATGTAGCAGATAGCTATGATAGTTTGTTGTAGATGATCATTATCCTACACTTGAACTTTTTTGCACTTGCTACGTTGTTAGCTTTCATATATATAATATCATAATGTATTTTATCCTCATGTGATTATAGTATATCGTAAAGCAAGGATAATATACATTTTTATTGAATGCATAATATGAACGCTTAATTAATTATGGTGCTTAATATGATTTAGCAAATTTATGCAGTTAAGATTAATTTATAATGTGTGCGCCTTAAAGTGAAAACTGTATACTTGTTTAATTAAACATTTATGATTAAGTTTTTATGTTTATTAATTATTATCAATTCATAACCATAGAGATGATTGTTAGAGATTTAAGCATACAAGTTTCTTCTCTTTAATATAAGTCTTGTTTTCATCAAAATTATATATAGTAATGTTGATAATCTCCCCCTTTTTGATGATGAAAAAACTTTGAGGACTTGTACAAAAGTTAGGAATTTTCTTTTAATCTTCCCCTGAATATCTTACCTATATAATCCTATGGGTTTGACCCTTTTTTTATTTTGCTAATTCTAACTATTATTTTCACAAGTCTCTTATCTCTTCCAAGTCTCTAATATTTCCGTCCCCCTTTTTGTAATAATCAAAAATATTTTACTTATAATCATTTTTATTTCTCTTCCCTTAATTATATTTTTCTTTTTGTTTATATATATTTTTTCTTTGAGTTCTTCTCCCCCCTATTTTGTTAAGCCTTAGAATATGTTTTCTTATTTGTGTTATATGTATATAATGTTACATAATTTTCTCTCTCATGTCAATTATAATTGTTCAATTTTCTCTCCTATGATTTATTGTAACTGCTTGATTACAATAAGTAAACATCTTTTAAGCATTTAGGCAATTAAATATTTTCATTAGAGCAATAATCAGATATTCATCAATTAAGCATATATTATTCATCAAAATCATATTGATACGCCAAAAGCAAATGCAGTGATACTGCATTTGAGAGATTAATGGTGGATTTGACAGATTACTTCGGAAGCAGAGAAGCTCTTGTCTTTCTCTCTTCTTGTGCAGAGGGATTAGGAGGAACAGACGACTCTTCAGTGCTTACCAAGGTGATCATGGCATCTTCCAGTTCTTTTGTTAAGTTGATTCAAGGTGAGAATGATGATGCTACTTTTAAGGTTGTAGAGAGATGTTTGGTTCTTCAGAATAAGATTAAGTAGCTGAAGGTTGATTTGGCTTCTGTTAGGGGTAGTAATCTTTATTTTACTCATCTCTTAACTAAGAATCCCTCAGCTTATATGGAGGTCGTAGAGAGTATTAAAGATTTAACAGTGATAATGCATGATCCTATTTTGTCCTGTTTGGGTCTATAAAAACGTGAAGATCTATTTCCTATTTTAAGTTATTAATTACATGATTATGTTTGTAATATTTATGTGTCTTCTAAAAACTAGTTATGACCCTTGTATTCAATGATGTTTAGTTAGACAGACAATATATGAGGTTAACATTCGAGCAATAATGGAGCGAGAGATAAGTGAGAGAAACAGTGAAATTTACTTTTTCGAAGAGGAGGTGAGACAGTTGAAGAAGGAATTAAAATCTTCTAAGAAGATAAATATCTATACAAATCTTCTTTTGACTGACCAGTGTATAGCTTATGGAGAGATTATGGATAGAATTATGGCTTTGAAAAAGGAACTATCTGAGACTCGGACATAATTACAGAGTTGTTACCAGTTATTGAAGTTTTAAAAGAGTAACTGTTTTTAATTTTCTTTTAATGTTTTGAACTTATTGGTGGTCATTAATGTTTTAAGGAGATGGAAGTTTTTGGATGTTTGAATGGAATTTTGCTAATATTAGATGTTCTGTGTGATGGTTATCTTTATGAGTTTTTCCTTTTCAATTCTAATTACGTATGTGAGATCAACCCAATAAACATTATTACAGAAGGAATGACTAGGAATGGAATTCCTATTCGAGACCTTAAATTATGAAGTTTCCCAAATAGGCTTGACAATGCCTTAGGACTATAATGACATTATAGTTCTGATCATTTTAAGGCTTGTTAAGGTTTTTGACATGATTTAGCTCAAAATAGTAAAACTTGACTTAATTTAAATCCAATGCAGTTCATTTAGAGGCATCTAGAGTATATAGCAATGAAAAAAATATAATCAAGTTTAACAACTTATCTCCTTTGGTGCTTCCCTTCATAGATTTCTTAGTTGAGTTCATAGGTATTGTTGTCAGTTTTGATTAAGCATTTAGCTTCTGATATTAAGCCCTTGATGCTTCATCAAAAGAATGATGTTGTTTTGGCAATAGTTTTCAATCATTTCCTTGCATCCGGTACTTGAACTTGTGGGCTCTTTTACTTAGATTTGTGAGCTAAGAAGAAGAATCTGATTTTTCATTATGTCTTTCTTTTATACTCAACTCAAGGTTTTCTACATACACTTAACATATTCTTACACTTTCTTCATTAATAAGTTCAAATTGATGTGGACATATATTGTCAATATATTAGTGCAAAGAATCACTTTGATCACAAAAGTATGCAGAGTAATAAATTTATGAATTAAAGTAGTTTTCATGAACAAGTGGGATAAGCATTTGCTTTAATCAACTTTTGAGTTATTAGCACAAATAAAAATTATAGTTAACTTATTGTGTTAGATCAACTCATCGTAAATGATTTTGAGCATAACCATTTAGTTTTATTATTTTACTATTATTTGATTGTATATCTTTCTTTTAGTTATGTGTCTTTTAGACATTCTTTTTTTCAAGTTGTTATTTTAGTGTTGTTTATTTTCCTTGTGATTATCTTAGAAGTTTTACTTTATGTTTTTTAGAGTTTTATTAGACCTAGTGTGAATTTTGTATTCTCCTATGTATATAAACAAGTGAAAAAATATATGCATAGAAAATACTATGTATAAAAGTTGATTTCTATCAATATACAACTATCTAAGTCATTAAAATTCTCAATATGGTTTCTACATAATGTGTAAATGAATGAATAAACAAACATGTAGAAATACGTAAACATAGTTTCATAATTCAATTTCAATCTATATACAACTAAAGGAAATTCAGAGAAAATTCTAATTATTAATTCTAGTCTTAATCATGTAAAGATTTAGGAAATATACTTTGATTTCTATGAATGAATGTTCAGACAATTTTAACTAGATATAAACATATATAAAAATTTGAATATGAACATGTGAGCAATTTAGAATTAATGAATTTGTGTGAAATTTTTTTATAAATAAATGCATGTAAATAGATGAGATAATAAATGGAAAGATTGAACATAAGTACAAAAGAATGAATTGAAAGAAATGCATAAGTAAATATTTAAAAAAAATTAGATAATGACACAATTAGTAAGAGTTTTTGAGTTTGAGTGTCATACATACACTTACCTTTCCTTTTTATTTTGAAGGAAATTGATATTTCATCGTGTCTCCAATTTATTTCTTTAGACCAAGGCTCCTTTCTCTTTCTTCTTCTTCAGGAGATCATTTTCTCCTTTATTAGATTTTCTACACTCAAGTTAGTTTAAATAATAACGCAAGTGGTGTGTTAGTGCCAAGTGTTTTTATCCCTTATTACTTTGTCTTTGGTTTGTCTAAGATTTCTCATATTAGTTCATAAGCCAAGACATCGTTACAAATGGTGGGATAGAGAGCATATAGTAAGTTTTCAACATTTTTAACTCAACTCTAATTTCATCCTCACTTATGCCAATACAGAAAATTTTCATAGATGAAAATCATTTGGGCATAAGAGATATTTCCAATCTTCTTTTCCATTATATCCAATTTAATGTATCAAAAAAATTTGGAAGATGGAAGATGGACTACTCTTTGAAGAACACAAAGGATGACAATATTGGTTGACCCAAACAAATCACTAGAATTGTTTGTCTAAACCGCTCTGATACCACTTGTAGAGTCCCATAGGATGGCTTAACCCAAGAAGAGACGAGTGAATTGGGTAAATAAAAATTCATTGCTTAACCCCTATTGGATCATTTTCCTATTTTCATGCTTGTGTGTGGTGTGACGTAAGATGAATAATAGAATAGTAAATTGCAAAGAAATAAAGCAAACACACGCACATAGACAAGATGGTTTTTATAGTGGTTCAGGACCCCGTTCCTATATCCACTCTTCTAAGGACACCAACTCATTGTGTCTTGGGTTCCACTATACCCCATACAATGGAATACATAAGAGTCCCCGACACTTCTTCTGGATTCCAACTCCAGGGGGCATAAGTAAGTGTCCCCAACACTCTTCTGTTTTATGGCCTTATTAGGAAACTGATTGGTTTCAAAGGTCACCCAAAAACTTGATGGTTTTCCTGAGTTCATGAATAACTCATTACAACATGGTTTTCACGATCTCACCACAAACTCACTAGTTTTAAAGATCACCAACAAACCTGTTAGTTTTCTAGAGCTCACCAACTACTCTCTAGTTTTAAGTTTACCAGAAAACTGACACTTTACAAAGTGTTACAATGAAGCATAGGGGAGGATATGATCTCTCTCTCTTAGCTCTATATAATACAAAGAACTTCCCATAATGTAAAGATAATGGTCATAAGGATATAAAGTTTTAAGCTCAAGAAAGATAGATGACGGTTTAAGCACTTGGCCATGGGTGGAAGGATTTGCATAAGGTTAGGCACATCTGAAATTATTACTTCACCACCTTTGAATCATCCAACCTTTTCTCCTTAAATAACTTTTTCATACTTTCAACTATTGGAGAAGATCAATTTTGTTGAATGTAGAAATGAGAGCAGCATTGAATGAATAGGACCGTTTGGGTTTTTTGCCGTTGAAGTCCAAGTCTTTTTGATTTGTCTCGAGTTGATATATCACTGTTTAGATAGGAGGATGAGCATTCCTTGTTTGACTGATCACAACTTTGAAAATCTTGCAGCACTGCTTATTGCTAGAAATGTTGACTGGTATAAGTCTGAAGAATGATGGCACGAGTGCAGATGTCATTTGTATGCTAGTCACATAAATCGAGTTTTCCTTTGACAAGTCATGGTTTCTCTCTGTCTACATTTGTCGACCATTAGTTGCAGATGAATTCTTCATAGGTTTGCTTGTCAGTTGAACTTTTATAAGAATGAATTTTCTATGGCAAGTAGCAGACAAACTTTGAATGGCATAGATGAAGTCGAATTGACTGAGAGACAAACTCTTACTTTCTGCCTCAATTCCTCCAAAAGATTTGTTTGTTGATCAATCCTTCATGAATTTGCTTTGTTTATTGTAGATAATAGATCATCTTTGGATGGCACTGATGAAGATAGACTAATCGATTGAGAAACATCTCCTTCTATATGGACACATGAAGTGGGATGTGCTTCCTTTGTTCTTCATCGTTTGTTGGAGGTGATAGACGAAGTTTGCTCAGTCTTGCACTAATAGACAAATTGTGATTTTCTTCTTTTGTTCCTTATTGTCGATTGAAAGTGCTAGACCAAGCTTACTTTAATTTTCTCCAATAGACAAAGTGTAGCATTCATCTAGTGTAAGCGATAGGCGAATCATGTTCTATTTTGTCTTGGATAGAATACTTTGCACGTTGCATTTGTCTGTTGTAAGTTGTAGACGATTGTGCCTTTTTCTATTGAAGCCTATTTCGATCCAAGCACCTATTTATCTGTTCAGCTTCATCTATGCTTAATGTGCAGCTTCTACTTCATCTTCTGCTTTGGCTAATACTTTGTCTATCATGAGTAATAGATGAACTTTTGATCTGCAGATGAAGTTAAGTTCTTCAACTGTTCTGCACACTTTGAGCAGCAAAAGGGGTTTATTCTAACAACTTCCTTAGTTGTCCAATCTTGATTTGTCTGTCTTGGCACAGCTAAAGTTGCACTCCCTTCTATATTCATATTGTCATTTTATCCTTAGACTAATCCAATCTTCTTACTTTATATATGGTTATCTAGGCGATTATTTCTTTGTCTTTCTTCATTTGTTTTCCAAGCCATTGAGTTGCTTCTTTATCTTTGCACTTTATCTTGGACAGACTTTAATCAGATCAATTATAAGTAATTTGAATTTCTTGAATGCAATTTAAGCTCTCTAATCATGGCTTCTTCTTTAACTTATTGTTTTGCATTTGTCTATTGACATTTTCTCATTGAGGTTGATAGATAACACAAACTTGTTGTTGCACATCTTCGAAGCCTTGTTTATCTCCTATTACTTTTGTTTGTTGAAGCTTCTTTTAGATAATTGCAACCTTTCTTATCTTTAGCTTTCTTTTTCTTCTTCTTCCATGTTCTTCATCAGTCTAGCTCTTTTGGAATGTAGCAGATAGCTATGGCAGTTTGTAGTAGATGATCATTATCCTGCACTTGAACTTTTCTGCACTTGGTACATTGTTAGCTTTCATATATATAATATTAGAATGTATTCTATCTTCATGTGATTATAGTATATTGTAAAGCAAGGATAATATACATTTCCATTGAATGCATAATATGAAAGCTTAATTAATTATGGTGCTTAATATGATTTAGCAAATTTATGTAGTAAAGATTAATTTATAATGTGTGCACCATAAAGTGAAGACTATATGCTTGTTTAATTAAACATTCATGATTAATTATTTATGTTAATTAATTATTATCAAGTCATAATCATACATATGATTATTAGAGATTTAACCATACAAGTTTCTTCCCTTTAATATAAGTTTTGTTATCTTTCAAAATCATACATAATAATGCTGACCGAGGTAACATTTCTCAATAGTGAGTCTGATTACTCTAGATACCTAGTTATCATGATTGAAAGATCATAAAAGGAAGGGTTCTCAACTTTGATGTTTTTGGAGATAGTGGCATGAAATTAGATATATGTGAATGCTTCAAAGCTACTTTGAATTTTACAAAGCTACTTTTTCTAGAGACTAATTGGAGACAAAGCTAGAGATAAAGTAGATTTGTTTGAGACAAATTTTACAAAGCTACTTTGTCTGGAGACTAACTAGTGACAAAGTAAATTTGTCCGTAGATTTGTATGAGACAAAGTTTAGAATGCAATAACTTCAAAAAATGTAAAAAATAGTTTTGGGACAAAATAGAAGTGCGATACATTGAAGTTTCAGATATAATGAACATGCTTTTGAATTCCAAACTATGATTTCAGAAATTGGTAATGTATTTAAAGTATTTTCAGTAGTTGGGTACCACAGTACCCAACTATTGGAGTTATATTTGGAAGTAGATTTTTTCTACATAAATGTTGCTGCAATCTTTGGAAGTCAGAGACATCAAGTTGAAGGTTGATTTCAAGGTGTAAGCATGTTGCAATTTTTCAGAAGTTATCTTCGGAAACCAAGATATGTAGCAACTTAGTTTATTTTGGAACTCCTATTTTTATGCTTAAAAGACATAGTTATTCTTAGAAATAGATCTTTGTGCATAAAGGAATTGCAATTCATGAAGGAGTTCTACTAAAACCTTGCTACTTGGGTTATTTAAGGACGTCCATAACAGAGTTTAGTGCAGAGAGTTTTCTAGGAGAGAAGTTTTGCAAGGGACCAAGGGAGAGATTTCAAATTCTATAATATGTATATTTTGAATATTGTTATTTTTCTTGTCAAGCATTAATTAATTTTCTTTTTCTAGGGCAAATATGTAGCACTCCTTGATATTTTTTGCTAACTGGGATTGTTGGTTTATCAATTTAATTTTATCTCATTTTATTCATTATTTTTAATGCAGTCATCTGGTTTATTTAATTACTTGATCACTAATTTTATGAATTAGATTGATTGTCTGAGCATGGTTAGGGTACACACCATATGCTAAACTAGTCTATTTGGTCCATAAAAATTCTTTGGTCTTAATGAGTTTTCACCTCAATTGTACTACACACCATAGGGAATTTGAATGAGTAAAAATACTTAATTTAAACCCACACGCCTAACGATAATAATCATATGTTAGTAAGAACAAGCCCAAGATAATGAATGGAATCCAATATCCCAGCAACATAGGATATCATTGATGGTGAAATCGGATCCCTAGACTTTTGCAACCAGTAAAATCTCATCAACTTACCAATTGTTTCTATTCTCATATTCAATCTTGCACTTTTATTTATTTAGCATCATTTCATCTCTTGATTTAAAATAGTTTAGTAACTAGATATAATTGAATTAGTTTGATAGTTCTTTGGGAGATAAACCCTTGTTGTGCACATTGCACTGCTATATACTCATGCACTCATGAGGAATTATAATTAGACCATCACTACCACATACGGAATGTTGGTCCCAAAGGTTAGGCAAAACCTAAGAGGGGAAGGGTGAATTGGGTACTTAAAGAAATTATTTCTCAACCCCTTTAGGATTACTCTTCCCTCTAGGAATCAATCACTCAATCAAAAAATGTACAAAATAAATAAGACACAATGATTTTTATAGTAGTTCGAGCAAAAACTCTACTCCACTTTTCTAAGAACACTTTTCTCTTAGTATCTTGGATTCTAGTATTCCCAATAGCAAAAATACAATAGTGCTCCAAGCACTCTTCTAGATTCCAGCTCTAAAGGACATAAACAAGTGTCCCTGACACCCTCTAGATTCCAGCTCCAGGGGGCGTAAATAGTGCTCCCAACACTCTTCTAAATTCTAGCTTTAGAGGGCATATTTATAGTTCTCCCAGCACTCTTCTAGATTCTAGCTCTAGGGGGCATGAATAAATAGCTATTGTCTACACTCAAATAGTAATAGCTATTCTTGAGTCTAGTCTCCACAACTAGATCAAGAAACTTTACAAGAAATGAATATCAAAAGTTTAAGCATAGGAATTTCTCAGTAAGCATAGAGGAATGTTTCTGAAAGTTGAATGCAAAAGTAAATGATCTTCCAAAAGGTAGTTGAGAGGCTTCAAAGAAAAGATAAGGAAGGTTTGAATACAAGTCTCTTGACTCTTGAAGGATTGCAAAAGGTTTAGCTCAAATCTGTAAATGTTATCAAGATGATTTTGAATGATTTTCTCAATGCTTTGTTAGTTACTCCTACTCCAATGATGTGTTAATTATAACTACTTTGAATTCTATTTGTTAGTGGTAGGTGAGCTCCATTAATAATAGAAGATATGCTAATTGGTGTATTTTGAATTCTCTAACTTTTGTTTAATTCTCGTATGTTGGAATGCCTGTAGCGCCAACCTTAGAAAAGATGATTTCTTCTTTCTCAATAAGCTTTGGTCGAGGTATTACTGCAATGATTGCTTCTTTCATCAATATAAAAAGATTATTATTAATACTGAGGGAAGATCAATGATTTGCTTGTCTTTTACTTATGATAGACAAAGTATCTATCCAGCTGTTCATAAGACAAAGTTCCTTCATCTTTGTCTTTCATAAGTCGCAGACAAATCATCCTTTCTATTGTTGCAAGATGAATCAACCATTCAAGTTTTTTGTTTGTTGTATCGTAGAGGCACAAATGTCTTGTTGCTTCAACACTTAATCTATTGGGTTTGTCTATTATAATTAATAGATGAAGTATTAGATTGTAGAAGGGTTTTCTTCACACCTTTGTCTAATGGAATATTTCTCCTCTTATGTCTGCTAACAACAGATGATCACTGATGAATTCTTTGTTCTGTCAGACACTCCTTGCTTGTTTTGCTTTATCTGTCATTAGCAAACAATCATTTGCTCACTTATGATAGATGAAGTTTCTGCTCTACCATACAATTCTTGCTTCTTTGCTTTATCTATTGATAGCAGACAAAGGTTTTTTTTGCTAAAAGATCTTCATTTCTTTTGCCTTTGTCTGTTCTCATCAAATGACTATTAGGATAACTGTAGATTGCTTATGATAGATGAAATTTGTTGTATACATATTGTTTTGTAGTCATCAAATATAATTTTCCACTATGATAGATGAATGAAAACAACTGAGTTCTTTTCATTTGTGCTTTATCTGTTACAACATTTCATCTTTTGCTTCTCTACTTGCCCAAGCCTTGTCGCCATAAAATATATTTTCTATGTACATTTTTCTTTAAGACCTACAACTTGATTCTGCATGCTAAAATCTTGATAACAACCATTAGTACATAATATTCAATCAAGTTTGTTTGTCATCGAAATCATGCATTCATTTTAACATTCTCCCCCTTTTTGATGATGATAAAACTTGATTAAAAATTATCTCATAAAAGATAATCTCCCCTTGAATTTATGCAAATAAAAAGAATGTTTGCAATGTTTAATCATTCCACAAGTTGCCATTTTCTGATGTTTCCTTACCTATTATATATATATATATATATATAAAATCTAGCACATAAGCATATGTTAAAGAGAATATCTGGTCTGGATGTAGTAAGGTAAACAAGAGATCCAATCATACTTCTATATAGCTTTTGATCTATGAGTTTACCTTTTCATTATTGTCCAGGCTTGTTAAAGTGCTCATTAGAGTGCTTGCTGCCTTAACTTCTTCCATTTCAAATTTTGTTGTAATCTCTCTAGTATATTTGGATTGACAAATATAATTTCCTTCATCTCTTTGCTTGATTTGCAATCCAGGAAGTAATTTAGTTCTCCCATCATACTCATTTCAAATTTAGCTAGCATGAATAGCTCCAAATATATTATCATCCACATAAATTTAAACTATCAAGATATCTTTGTTAATATTTTTGATAAACAGATTAGTGTTAACCTTTCCTCTCTTGAATTTATGATCACTTAAGAGTTTGCTCAACCTTTCATATGAAGCTCTTGGAGCTTGTCTTAAACCATAAAATGCCTTAGTAAGCTTATAGACATGATCGGGTTGATCATCATTCTCAAAACCAGGAGGTTGATCTATATACACTTCTTCACTTAAATATCCATTTAGATATGCACTCTTTACATCTATCTGAAATAATTTAAAGTTCTTGTAAGATGCAAAAGTAAGTAGCATTCTAATGGCTTTTAATCTAGCTACAGGGGCATATGATTCTTCAAAGTGAATTCATTCTTCTTGAGAGTACCCCTTAGCAACTAATCTTGCCATGTTTCTTACAACTAACCCACTCTCATCTAGTTTTTTCTAAATACCCATTTAGTTCTAATTACATCAAAATTCTTTAGTTTTGAAACTAATTCCCATACTTTGTTACTTTCAAACTGGTTAAGCTCTACTTGCACTGCTATAATCCAATTTTCATCATTCAAGGCTTGATCAATGTTAGTTGGTTCTATTATAGATATGAAGGCGTAATGACTACAAATATTTTGCATAGATCTTCTTATTTTGACACCATCATATACATTTTCTATAATTTGCTTTCTAAGATGTACAATAACAAATCTCAAATCAGTAGAAGGTTAATAGAGAACATTACCTACTCTTACCTCCTCTTCATTTTTTGAACTTTGTATGTCTTCAAAATTTATGCCATCCTCTTGATTATTCAATTTGAGCTTTTCCATATTTGTTGCAGCTTCATCTGCACTACTATTACACTCCTTTCTCAGGGTTATATTTGCTTCATCAAATTTAAAATATATGTAGTCTTCTATAACCTGTGTTCTTAATGTAGACTCTAAATGCTCTATTCTTGAAAAAGTAACCAAGAAAGACAGCTTTATCACTCTTTGGATCAAACTTTTTAAGGTTATCTTTTCCATTGTTCAGCACATAGCATAAGCATCCAAAGGGATACAAATATGAGATGTTTGGTTTTCTTTTTTTCCAAAGCTCATATGGGTTTTCTTTAAAATTGCTCTCATGGTAACCTTATTCAACATATGGCAAGCAGTACTAATTGCTTCTCCCCAGAATCTTTTGGACAATTTACTTTCATTCAACATGGTTCTTGTCATTTCCTAAATTATCCAATTTTTTCTTTCCGCAAATCCATTTTGTTGAGGACTTCTGGGGGATGAGAAGCTATGGTGAATTCCTTTTTCATCACAAAAATTAATAAATCTTTTATTCTCAAATTCACCCCCATGATCACTACGGATGGATACAATAGACATTTGTTTCTCATTTTAGACTAGCTTTGAAAAAATATAAAATATTGAAAATGCTTCAACTTTGCTATTCAAGATAATTACCCATGTTAATATAGAGTAGTCATCCACTGTCACATATACATATCTTTTTCCTCTAAGTGTGACTATGTCTGATGGTCCAAATAAATCCATATGCAATAGTTCTAGAGGTCTGGATGTAGATACTTCATTTTTAAGATAGAAGGATACTTTAGTCTGTTTTGACAATTAATAGGATTTGCATATTTGATTTCTTCATAATTTAATTTTAGTAGACCAATCATGAGATCCTTTTTCCATAAAGATTTGATATTTGACATATTGATATGTCTCATCCTCTTGTGCCATACCCATGGATAATCCTTGACTACAATTAAGCATTTTCCAACTATATCATCCAGCTATACTAGATAAACATTCTCATGCCTTTTTTGTTAAATAGTAGATCATAGTCTATACTAAATACATTACATGCAGATGGTTCAAACACGACTTTGTGACCCTTGTCACATAATTAATTGATGCTTAGCATATTGTGCTTGAGTCCTACATATAATACATCCTCTATGCATGCATTAAATAAACTATAAATTTTACCTATTCCCTTGATAAGACCTTTATCATTATTGCTGAATGCTACTATTTCTCCATCCATTGGCTTTAATTCATTGAACATCTTTTTATTCCCAGTCATATTTCTTGAATAACCGTTATCCTTGAACCATGCATTTCCTGACATAGCTTTAAGACTTTCCTGCATTCAAAGCAAATTTTCTTCTTACCTTATTGTTACCCAAGTATTGGGCCCAATTATGTTAGTGGAAATGTGTGTGGTATAAGTGTGTGCTCATTTCTTGCATTTCCATCTCATCTTAGCATTTTTGCTTGCATCTTTTTGGCATAACAATCATATACCTTATGCCTAAATCTGTTGCAGAAATAGCAAATATTTGGGACTCTAATCGATGCAATATATTCCACTGGTTTCTTTATCCAGGGATAATTCATGAGTCTTCTAATGTTTGAACAGTTCTCTCTTTCTTCTGTGAGGTTCACTCCCTTGAACATCCAGCAAATTTCTATAAATTTTCATCATCTGACTGTTCACAGCCAAGTCCCTTTTTGCTGGTTTGACCAATCATTCTCATAAATTTGGTCAAAAACTCTCCTGGATTAGCGAATTTACTGAGCATATTATTTAATATTTTCATCTCTTTCTTCAGATCTCTAACTTTCTTTGTAGAGATAAATTTCTTTCTGCCAGAATGGAATTTACTTTGACAACTGTGTCAAAGTTTCTTTTCTTTTGAGTAAATTTCTGGCTAAGTGATTCAAATTCACTAAAGAGAGTTGTATGATTGTTGTAACTCATCAATTTTTTTACATCTGACATAAGTGCCATTTGAGCTTGAAGAGTTAGAACTGTAAGAGTAGTAAGAGTTTACCTCTATTTTCAGGTTCGTTGTGCATTGTTCTTTAATGGTGATTTGATCTATCAATTCATTCTCCATCTGGGCCATGTTTTATATTATTACAAGATGTCCAACTTCATTGTCATCTTTCTCACTTGAGCTAGTTCCTGATGATTCTTTGTCATTCACATACATTACTCTAGCTTGGTTTCTTGAGGGCTTCTTGAAGTATTTCTTTTCTTTTCTATTATCCTTCTCATTCATATTTACTTTTTATTCATTAGGACATTTAGGAGACATGGGTCTAATCTCTCTATATCTATAACATGTAGGGAGATCCTTCTTTCTTTCAGCCATTTTCTTTTGTTGTCTAGGCTATCTCCTCGAAGAGTTACCTCTGCTGCTTCATGCAAACTTTCTAAAATTTCTGACTAACATGGCCATATTATCTTCAGATTGTGATGCCGAATCACTGCTGCTTTCTTTGGTTACTTTCAGAGAAATATTTTTTCTTTAGCTTTGCTGGCTCCTCCCTTTTGTTCTTAATCAGCTCGTGTAACATCAATGAGCTGATAAGATCATCCACTAAAAGAGTATTTAGATCCTTTGCTTTCTCTATTGGTGTAATCTTTTGGTTCCACAATTCTGGTAGTGCTTGTAGTATTTTCATCACCTATTCAGAATTTATAACTTCTTTTTTTAAACCTTTTAAAGCATTAGTAACTTTAGAAAAATAAGCATACATTTCTAATATACTTTTTCCTTCCTTCATCCTAAAATTTTTTAGTTCTCCTGTTAACATATTTCTTTTGGTTCCTTTGACTTGTTAGAAACATTCATAAATAGACACTAATTTATCCCATATACCTTTTGCAATAGTGTAGGAGGATACTCTATCAAACTCAGATGGATAGTCCACAAAATAAAGAGTTCATAACCTTTGCATTATTTTAAACTGAGGTGGCTCCCTCTTTGGTCCATGCATCTACTTCAGTAGTTGAAAGAGTGATTCCTACCTTAATAGCCCTATAAGATTCTAAATCATTAGCTATAATAAATTGCTTCATCCTTAACTTCCAGTAAGCAAAATTAGTTTCATCAAATAGGGGTGGCAGAGTAAATGATTGCCCCTTGGCAAATATTTGTAATGAGGATGATGGGTTTGTCAATGGATCACTATAAGTATTTATGTAGTTTGCTCTAATACCACTTGTTGGTCTTGAAGGTTAGGCAAAACCCAAGAGGGGAGGGATGAATTGGGTACTTAAATATTATTTCTCAACCTTTTAGGATTACTCTTCCCTTTAATAATCAATCAGTCAATCAATAAATTCATAAAATAAATAAGATACAATGATTTTTACAGTGGTTCGAGTAAATAGTCTACTCCACTCTTCTAAGAGCACTTTTCTCTTAGTGTCTTGGGTTTTACTATTCCCAATAGCAGAAATATAATAGTGCTTCTAGCACACTTCTAGATTTTAGCTCTAAAGGGCATAAATAAGTGCCCATGACACTCTTCTAGATCCAGTTCAATGGGGCATAAACAGTGCTCCTAGCACTCTTCTAGATTCTAGCTCTAGGGGGCACATTCACGATACTTCCAACACTCTTCTAGATTCTAGCTCTAAGGGGACATGAATAAATAGCTCTTGTTTGCATTCAGATAGTCACAACTCTTCTTGAGTCTAGTCTCCACCATTAGCTCAAGGAATATCAGAAGTTTAAGCACAGGAATTTCTCAGTAAGCATAGGGGAAGGTTTCTGAAAGTTGAATGTAGAAGTAAATGACCTTCCCAAAGGTAGTTGACAGCCTTAAAAGAAAAGTTGAGGAAGGTATGAATGCAAGGCTCTTGACTCTTGAAGGATTATAGAAGGTTTAGGTCAGATCAGTAAATGCTCTCAAGAGGATTTTGAATGATTTTCTTAATGCTTTGTTAGTTCCTCCTACTCTAACAATGCTTCATTTATAGCTGCTTTGAATTCTAGTCATTGGCAGTGGGTGAGGTCCATTAATAATAGAAGATATTCTGATTAGTGTATTTCAAATTCTCTAACTTTTGTTTATTCCTCATATGATGGAATGCTTGCAGCGCTGAGCTTGGAAAAGATGATTTTTGGTTTCTCAATAAGCTCTAGTCGAGGTATTACTGCAGTTGCTGCTTCTTTCATTAATATAGAAAGATTATAATTAATGCAAAGGGAAGACCAATGATTCATTCTGATCATTCCTTGTCTTTTACTTATGATAGACAAAGAATTTGTCTAGCTATCCAAAAGATAATGTACCTTCATCTTCATCTTTTATAAGTTGCAAATGAATCATCCTTTCTATTTTTGTTAGACGAATCAACTATTCAAGTTCTTTGTCCGTTGCATCATAGAGGCAGATATGTCTTGTTACTTCAGCGCTTCATCTATTGGGTATATCTGTTGTAAGTAATAGATGAAGTGTTGGATCATAGATGAGTTTTCTTCATGCCTTTGTCTGATGGAATATTTCTCCGCTTTCTTTGTTAACAGCAGATGATCACTAATGAATTTTTTGCTCTATCAGACACTCCTTGCTTCTTCTACTTTGTCTATCATCAACAAACAATCATTAGCTCACTTATGATAGATAGTGTTTCTGCTCTACCATACGATTCTTACTTCTCCGCTTTGTCTGTTGATGGCAGACGCACTTTTTGTTCCACTGAAAGATCTTCATTTCTTTCGCCTTTGTCTATTCTCATTAGATGACTATTAACATAACTATGACTTGCTTATGATAGATGAAATCTTCTACATATTGTTTTGCATGTGTCAAATATAATTTTCCACTTTGATAGATGAATGAAAATAACTGAGTTCTTTTCATTCATGCTTTGTCTATTACAACACTTTGTCTTTTACTTCTCTACTTGCTCAAGCCTTGTCACCATGAAATATGTTTTTTGTGTTCATTTTTCTTTAAGACTTGCAACTTGATTCTAAATGCTAAAATCTTAATAATAACCATTTGTACATAATCTTTAATCAAGTTCTTTTTTGTCATCGAAACAATGCATTCATGTAAATAACTATTGAGAGTTTGTTATCTTGTATATGTGATGAGGATGGGTTGTCAGACTAATTTACCAACTCATACAATTGAAGATTAGCTTTAATTTCACTAATTATGGGAAAAACCTCTTCTAGAAAATCCACATCTTTGGAATCAATTTAAGTCATTCCTCCATTTGGATGTTCACCATACATCACGTACCCTTTTGAATGTTTAGGGTATCTTATAAAACACATTTAGAAGACCTAGGACCCAATGTTTCATGTTTATTTGACATGCTGTGAACATATCTGACACAACTCCATAGTCTTAGGTTATCCAGATTTGGTTCTATACCATGCCAGAACTCATATGGAGTGGTTAGAACCAATTTTGAAGGCACATGGCTCGAGACATAAGTGACTGTCATGAGCGCATCTCCCCAGAACTTAATTGGAAGATTAGTCTGCCTTAGCATGGACCTAACCATGTTCAAAAAGGGTTCGATTCCTTTGTTCTACAGCACCATTTTGTTACGGAGTGTATGAAATTGTTAATTGTTGCTTGATCCCTTTCATCTCACTATATTCTCTGAACTGATTAAATAGATACTCTCTCCCCCTATCAATTTAGAGAACCTTAAGGTGAGAGCTTTTCTGATTCTCAACTTCCGCAATAAAGCATTTGAAGCACTTGAAAGCTTCAAAACGATGAGATTAGAGAAATGTGTATCAATATCCCAAGAAATCTTCAATAAATGTGATAAAGTAATATGCACCATTTCTAGATCTCACATTCATAGGACCACAAATATCAGAATGAATCAAACATAAAGGATTTAAAACTCTCGTAGCCTAACTAAAAGGTTTCATATAAGATTTCCACTTATGCATTTCTCACAAAGAGGGAGTTCAACTTTGGAAAGTGAACCCAATGATGAGTGAATTTCATTCACTTATATTTTGTATTTTCAAGCTTAATTCCATGTAATCTTTGATTAGTTTTATGTTAATTTCATATGTTTTTATTGTATGTTTAGTTTAGTGGAAGAGTTGAGAAAATGAGATAAAGCAAGCAAATATGGAGCAGCAAAGCAGTGAAGGAAGGCAAATACAACAGCAAGGGAGTAGATCAAAGATGCAAAGGGGCGGAAGTGATCAGTGTGGTGGTGCCACTGGTGGTTGATAAAACCACAAATTTAATATTTTTTTATTTTGTGAAATGCCATGTTTTTAAGCCTTTTTTAGTAGTTTTTAGGGGAGCTTTTCAGAGAGAGTCTAAGGTTTTTCTTGGAGGCTACTCTGAGGAGATTTTGGGGAGTAAAGAAGGAGATTCATAAATATTATTGATTTGTATGATTGCTTGATCACCAGTTTCATAAATCTTATTGATTGTCTATGCATAGTTAAGGTGCACACCTAATGCACAACCATGAGCCTCCTTGAATGAGAAAAGTAGAAGGTTAAGGTGCACACCTTATGCACCACCATTCTACTTGGTTCACAGTTCTTGATCGTAATGGATTTTCACCTCAATTATGCTACACACCATAGGTAATTAGAATGAGTGAAAGTGCTTAATTTAAACCCGCACGCCAAAAGGTAATAATCATATCATAAAAAGAATGAACCCAAGCAAGCATTGAATCAAATATCCAAATAGCAAGGGGAGTCAATAAGTGGTAAAATTTGAACCCTATACCTTTGCCACTTACAATCTATCCTATATTATTCTATAGATCTAGATTTCTAATTATCTTCTTAGTTTATTATTCTTATTAATTCAAACCAACAATCCATCTTTTCAAAGTTAGTTTTAGTTAGTAACTCAATTTAATTAAATTAGTTTGCCATTCTCTATGGGATTGACCCTTGCTCACGCACACCATACTACTATACACTCATGCACTTGCGAGGTATTATAATTTGAACCATCAAGTTATTTATGTGGTTACCAGGGAATGGTTTCAAATTGATTTAATTAGGTTAGCTATAGTTTTTCTTTTCTTTTCTTTTTGTATATATATATATCTATATATTTTGTATAAAATCTCTAAATTATTCTTTTTGGTTTTGTAGAAAAGGTAGAAATTGAGCCTGACAACATCCCTAAGGAAGAGGAGCTTCAAGAAGAAGTTACAATGGCAGATAACGTAGAGAATTGTGTGGCTCAACCAGCTTAGATAGCTCAACAACTTATGAAAGAGTTTGCACATCCTACCATTGTGATTTCACCCTCATGCATTATATTGAATGATGAAGCTAAGAACTATGAAATTAAGCATATTCACTTTAATATGCTTCTATCTTTTCATGGTATAGCTGCAGAGGACCCACTGACTTTCATGCGTGATTTTTATGCAACAATCTAGACTTTTTTGTTGCAAGGATTGACCGAAGACCAAGTACGCATGAGATGTTTTCCCTATACCCTGAAGGATGTAGCCAAAACCTGGTTTATGACTTTGATGGAGTCAACCAAGTCTTGAAGAAAGACTTGAGTTGTGGAGCAAATCAAACTGATTCAACCAAGTCTTGAAGAAAGGGAGCAAAGCACATGAAGCTTCAAAGTCAAGAATCATCACTAGGGTGCTAGAATAAAGGAGTGCTAAAGCAGGCAGCGAGTAGCACCGCCGGCGCCGAGGTGAGTAAAAAAAAATTATTGTGCAAAACGGGCAGTGAGCGGTGCCGTTGGTGGCCGAAACCCATTTAACCCCCCTCCCATTCATGCCTAGACATTCACCTCTCTTCTCTCCAAACCCAAAATCCCTCTTTCCCCCTTTCTTCTCCACACTGCAAACTCTTCTCCTCTACATCAAATCCCTCCCATTCCACCACCAATCTTACTCCATAAATTTTCCAAACGCATCATTCTTTATCCATCTCTCTCATTCCCTAAATTCTCATCCACTTCTTCTTCTCCAAGTAATCTTCCCAAGTTGGGTTTTCAAAGACACCTATGGCTTGAAGAAACCAAGGTGAAATCTAATCCTTTTTACTCAATGTCTTCTTCTTAATCTCATCTTATTATTTCCAAAAGAAGGGAATGGGTTATTGTGAGGAAATGGTAGGCTTTCATGTTGCACATGAAGTGTTTGATGAATTGCTTGAGAGATGGTTGTGTTGTTTTTCATGGTTAAATCCAACTGTTTATACTTCATTGCTCCCTTCTTAATCTTTTATTGTGATTTTCAAGAAGAGAAGATGGAATTTTGTGATGGAAGGTTGATTTTTCAAGTTGCATGTTAGGTGTTTGATGAAATGCTTGAGAAAAGTTTGTGTTGATTTTCAAGGTGGAAATTGTGCTATGATGTGTGTGGCTATATATGCTTAGATTGGTGTGAAGTTTGTGGGGTTGTGTAGTGAATTTGTCCATATCTTGAATTTGTTTGGGGTATGATCTATGAAGGTTCATTCTGAACTCATTGTGCATGTGCATGTGTTTTGTTTTGAACCTATGAATGTGGCATGTACAATGAAGTTAAATTGAGCTCCTAGTGTTTAATGGAATGTTTAACTTATAATTTGTTTAATTTCCATGCTTAGTGCTTCATGAATTGTTTGGGAGTATTGCCATGTATGCTAGATGCATTGAAATTGTGTTGAATGAGGTGCTTGGTAGGTGTTTGTTGAACTGTCTAAGTAAAAGTTGCATTGGCCAAATGCTTACTTGAGTAGTCTTGGTTGTTTGTATGGGTCAAGTGTTGAAGTGAAGTACTTTGGTGTGATTTGGTATAAGCTAATTTGTGTTAATTATCATATTGTGCTTCAAGTGTTCTTTGTTTTCATTGTTTGCCAAGTATGCCTCCATGAAAGTCTACTACTTCTAGACTATTCAAGAGATGGAAGGCAGAGTTTGAGCCCACCGTTTTCAATGAGCATGTGGAACAGCTATACATTTCAGCTACTATCAATCGTGAAGGGATACAAGAGAGAGGCATTGACACGACATGCATTGAGATCCAGAACAACATCATTCAAAGGCATTGGCAGGGATTTGTGGCTCAACCTAAGCCAGCTGTAGTTTCATTGGTGAGAGAATTCTATGCCAATGCAAAAGCACAGTATGTGGCGGATCCCAGGGAGATAAGAACTCTTGTGAGAGGGGAGTTGGTTTCATATGATTGGTCTTCTCTCAATTGCTATTTCGAGTTGGAAGGTATTGAGGAGGATGACTATACTGCATGGCTTGAGCAAAGCGCTAATTATGATGCAATCATCGCACATTTGGCTAGGATGGGTAGCAAATGCAAGATGTAACATCAAAGAGTAATCAACTTTCCACGAGGTCAGTTAAGAACACTACCACAAGCATGGCATTATTTCATTTCTACTAAGTTGATGCTTTCTAACCATGTTTTGGATGTAACCAAAGAAAGAGCTCTTTTGAACTTTGTTATCATGACACGGTTGTTTATTGATGTGGGGAGGGCGATTGAGCATTCCATTACTTTGATTCTGACTAGAAGGTTGTAACGCCCCTCCTCCTTGGAGCGTTACTAGTGGCAAAATCAGAGAATATTCTGACAAAGTCTCCCCTGATTTACCACTGTTATCTTGTATACAATATGCTAAACCATAATAATTATATAAAAAATATGCAAATATAATATGGCCACCTCTAGGCCCTACCATTTTCTACACAAATTATATAACTACCGCCTCCAAAACACACATTACTACAATACCCATAGACCAATATCAGGGTACACTATACCCTAGTGTTCAAATCATATACACCCACGCCATAACATGACATGCTAAAAAATTAAGTAATATACATGTCTAATATATATCCAAAATCCATCCAACAATATACATCATCATACATCATGAAAAAGAGTAGAGCCTCTACTGGTGTCATAGCTTAGCCCCATCGCGAGACCCAACACCCTGTTGGGCTCTGTCCTCTGACCTGTCAGCTAAAATATAAATAAAAGGGTGAGTCTGGACAAAAGTCAGGAAGCAGGTAAGCGAAAAAACATGACTATAAATAATGTAATAAATAGCACCAAATAGAATAGTAAACAATGATACAAACAGGAAAAACATGCCATGCCATATGCAGGATGTCATAGTCAGTCAGTGGCAAGGTTTATTAAGATTTTAATATTAACATCTCATTAATTATTTCATACACATACTCATAATGATATCGTATACATAGTTAATCAGTCAATACCGACTCAAAATAGCGATACGTCATACTGCCCTTTTGTATCTGCCAATCCACAATTACCTCTTATACCCGTATACTACCCCACCATCATCCACGCACTCCTCCCCGAGAGGCACACAAATCAGATACTACCCTTTTACTCTTCAACGTGTCAGGTCCATCCTGGCACTCCCGGCTAGAAGGCTACCAGGTCCACACAGCCATATTGTTGTATCCAGTGGCACCTCGCCCTCATCACCTCACAAGAATACCAGTTCTCCATAAACACGCCTACACAAGCTACTCAGGTCAATCATAGCAATTAGGCCATCCAAGCCAATAGCAACGCCCGGCCGCACCGGCTGCCCACACAACCGCCCACTGGCCAACCAGGCCACTCCTCGCCACATGACGGACACAAGTTGGCAAATACATAAATGAGCCACACTGGGCTCCGAGCCAATTAGGCGCCAAAACAAAATTTTACTGACACTCCCGGGGGCGTAGAATACATGTACGTAATTTCTAAAATAAAATTCTTATTTACTATTTTATAAATATTCAATTGACCTAAAAATATTTCTCCCAATTCCAAATAATATGAAAAATGTTTGATCAACATTTCAGGTCAAAATAATGTAAATTGATAAATTTAAAATTAAAATTTGAACATATAAAGAAAACATTTTAGACAAGATTATAAATCTATTTTTCCCATAAAAATTTTTATGTCAATTATTCATAATATATTAGAATTTTTGTAAAAATTTCAGCTTAAATTAATTAAAAATAAGAAGATTAAAAATAAAGCAAATTGTCGAAAGGGTGGGACGCTATCAGCATCTCATTTTCAGGGTATTTAATGTTCATATTTTTTTGAGGAGTTAAACAGTATAATTTGTTCATGAAATTTGATATGATATTATTAAGTTATATCTATTATAACTTGATATTTGTATTTTGTCAAAATAACATCAATAAATTAGTTTTTAATCAACCTCAAAAGGAGTACTTGGTAAGGTGTTCTATCAGTGCATTGTTCATCCGAATTCCATTGTTTTCAATGCAATTTAATTCATGAAAATATAATACATTAATTATGGTTGCATGGGGCATATAATGCATGCTTAAAATCATGTAACTCATATACAAAAATTTTAGATTACAGTTGCCCAAATTGTAATCATTTAAAGAAATCAAATTGAACTTAAAATAACTTAAAACAACTACCTGCTTACCTTAATTAATTGAGTAATTTGTAGAGACATCACACTCCAATTTTCACCCTCTAACAAAGCCTTAATTTTCTATTAAAATTTTCAGCAAACCCCCTTGAATTAGGGTTTGAAATTCCTTGAAGATAAATCAACTTTTGCAT
>JAYJMB010037301.1:11217-33698 GCA_036873735.1 Pouteria campechiana | reverse complement strand
TGCAAAAGATGAAGTATTAGGTGCAAAAGATGAAGTATTAGGAGAATAAAATATGACATTTTGCATTCTCATCACCTACTAGCTAAAAAATAATAACAAGGCATGAGTTTGGGCAATCTTAGTAAGTAGGCAAGTTGATGAAAACAACACTAAATGAATCAAAAATAACATGATCAATTATAACATCATTGCATGTCAATGACATGCTAATCATCACATCAATGCACTAATACTCATATGCTGATGACCACACAATCTCATACTGTAGGCTTTCACAGCCTCATACTAACTCATACTCCAAATCAACATTCACATATCACCTTATCACTAGGCATTTTTACCCATTTACAAACTAAGCATAATATATCAAGACAAGGACCATCTGGCACCTCATATTATACTATGCTATTCAAGCATAACTTATTACTACTATGTCAAATGTAACTCATGGAATTATTCCCATTGTATCAATATCAACATTTGTTCAATTATCATATATAACATTTTGCGATACTCAAAATCCTCACTAATTCCTACTTTCTTGCATCATGTTCTCCAGCATTTCCCATGTAGCCATAGCTTTCTTATTCTTTTCAAATTTTCTGTTACTAGAAATATTCTTTTTATCTAAGTAAGAATTATACCTTTTCTTTTTGTCTCCTTGCTTTTTATCTGATTCTAGATAGTCAAATCTCATGTGCCCAGACTTGTCACAATTGTAAGATATTGGAATCTTCTTTCTCTTTTCCTTGCTCTTATTGTTGCTTTTGGAGTTGTTTCCAAATTTCTTCTTCCTGATCATGTTTTTGAATCTTCTGGTTATCATTTCCATATCCTCATTATCTTAACTTGTTAAGGCTTCTTCTGAAGATTTTTCATTCTCTAAATCAACTTGTAAAACAATCTTCTTGCTTTTGAATTCATCTGGAATTCATTAAGACTTTATGGGTCATAAGTGATCCCATGAGTTCTTCCACTGTCATTTTCTCCAGATCTTTTACTTCTAGGATAACAGTCACTTTAGGCATCCAAAATCTAGGTAGAGATCTCAAGATATTTTTAACTAACTTGGGTTCTTCATATTTCTCTCCCAAACTTTCTAGTCCATTGGTGATTTTCTAAAACCTTTCAAACATTTCAGAGATAGTTTATGACTCCTTCATAGAGAAGGCTTCATATTCCTGCACTAGAATATTAATTTTAGTTTCTTTTACTTAATTTATACCTTCATGCGATACCTGAAGATTATCCTAGATTTCCTTAGCTGAATCACAAGCAAAAATATTTTCAAATTCAGATGAAGATAGTGCACAGTAGAGACAATTTTTTGCCTTAGCATCATGTTCTACTATTTGAATATCTTCTAGTCTATACTTATATTTTGTATTTGTAACATTCTTTCCATGCTTAACTACATGCCACAACTGGTAATCTGTGACAATCAAGAAATTTTGCATTGTCATCTTCCAATACCCATAATTAGTTCCATAAAGAAGTATGCAATTAAATGAATAAAGTATGCAATTAGATTAGATTCAAATTCATTTTGAAGTTGACACAAATCTGACTTTGAGGGCTTTGAATGCTTTGGCAGTATTGTAGCAATTAGAGTTGAATGATGGAAGATTGTGAATGCTCTTTTTGAATCAAATGATTTTCAGTGTGTTCTCAGATGTTTCTAAGTGTTTCCTTAATCGTCTTTTTATAGGCTTTAAAAAGATTTACCGTTGCAACCTTTAACACCATTTTCAAATTTGAATGGCAAAGTTGGTAACAAATTTTGCATTCCATTGGGCTTTATAATTTCTAAATCAAGTACCCAGAATTTTTGACATTCGATCCATAGCTTAATAGAATTTCTAAAGTAGTTCCTTAGAATTTCTGTGGTAAGTGATTTATTGGCAGTATTCTCTTCAGATTTTTTGTGCATTGATTTATCCTTCAACGGTCATATTTCAAGCTTTCGAAGAACTTTAGAGTGACTTCTAATATACCTATGAAGATCATATTTTGCTTCTGATATTTTTCTTTGACCCTTGCCTTCTTGAAGACGCCTTTGAGAATGCTTCTGAGTTACTTCTTGACAATGCAATAGATGTCTATTTCCTTGAGAACATAATATGATTATGCTTCCAAGGAACTGTTAAGTCTCTAAGGAACTCTTTCTATCTATTTTATAAACAACAAAATTACAATTAGTGTACCCCATCAACTCAAAGTTACAACCTTTTAGATACCATAAGCCAAGGTTTGTGTCTGTAAGAGGTATCTAAAGATTCTCTTTATAGTAATAAGATGTGATTCGTTTGGGTTTAATTGGAATCTAGTACACATGTAAATACTAAACATGATATCAAGTTTGCTAGCAATTAAATACAATAAGAATTCTATCATGTTTCAATAAAGTTTTTGATAGATGGGTTTACCTTTTTCATCTTTGTTCATTTTGATGGATGTGCTAAATGGAGTGCCTAGAGGCTTCCCATCTTCCATGTCAAACTTCTTTAGGAGTTCCTTTGTGTCCTTTGCTTGATAATTGAAGATTTCTTTCTTTATTTTATTTATTTACAATTTCAGAAGGAAATTTAGCTCTCCCATCAAGCTCATTTCAAATTCTTCCTACATGACTTTAGAAAACTCTTCACACAATTTATCATTAATAGCATCAAATATTATATCATCAAAATAAATTTGAATAATCAAAATGTCCTTCATGTTTTGCTTAATGAAGAGTGTGGTATCCACTTTATCCCTTATGAAACCTTTGTCTATTTAGAACTTAGCCTCTCATACCATGCTTTAGGAGCTTATTTAAGACCATAGAGGACTTTCTTGAGTTTGAAAATATGGTTAGGATCATAAGGGTCTTCAAACATAGGGGGTTATTCTACATACACTTCTTCATTAATGAAACTATTTAAGAATGTATTTTTAACACCCATTTGGTATAACTTGAAATTCATAAATAATGCAAAATCTAACAGTATTCTAGTGGCCACAATCCTAACAATAGGGGCATATCACTCTTCAAAGTCAATGCCTTTTTCGTGATAGTACCCCTTTGCTACTAATCTTGCCTTATTTCTTACTATAATCCAAAATTTATATAATTTGTTCTCAAAGACCCATTTAGTGCATATTATAGATTTATGGGATGGTCTTGCAATAAGTTTTCATACTTCATTTTTTTTTTTGAATTGGTCCAACTCCACTTGCATAAGTATTATCCAATTTCCATCCTCTAATGCTTGGTCAATGGATGTTACCTCTAGTTGAGAAATGAATGCAAACTTGACACATACTTAGTGATATGAAGATCTATTCCTAACTCTATCATATATATCACTAATTATCTAGTTTTTTGGATGAGCATGCATGAACCTTCAATCTTTAGGTAAAGAATTATTACCTTCAACATTTACCTCACTCGTGGATGGTTCAACTTGGGCATTTGCCTCATCCTTCTCTATTTTTGGTTGTGGAGTGACTTTTTCTTCTTCTTACAGTCATAATTTCTTTATATATTTTGTAAGGTCACCTATCTCATCATCAAAATCACTAACTCTTTTTGTGGGGTTAATGTTTTCATCAAATTTGACATGAATAGATTCTTCAAAATTCTATTCCTAGTGTTATAGACTCTAAAAGCCTTGCTAATAATGGTATAACTAAGAAATATATCTACATCAAATTTACTATCAAATTTTCCTAGATTATCATTTTCATTGTTAAGAATGAAGAATTTACACAAAAAGTATGAAAATGTGAAATATTTGGTTTCTTATCATAGTACAACTCGAATGGAATTTTGTTGAGTATTGGCCTGACATAAATTCTATTTATAATGTAATAAGAAATGTTCATTGCCTCGACTCATAAATACTGTGGTAACTTATATTCACTCAACATGGTTCTTGTCATCTCTGGAAAGCACCTATTGTTTCTCTTTGCTACTCCATTCTATTTAGGCATTCTTGTTATAGAGAATGTATAAAGAATACCATTACTTTCATAGAAAGCAATGAACTTTTGGTTCTCAAACTTTCCACCATGATCACTTCTAATTGCTATGATGTGGGAGCTTTGTTCATTTTGAACACATTTGAAAAAGATCTCAAAGAATGAAAAAGTCTCATTTTTTGAAGTAAGAAACATTATCCAGGTGAATCTTGAAAAGTCATCCACAATGATGTATGTATAATATTTTCCTCTAAGACTTTTAGTTCTTGTTGGTTGAACAAGGTCTAAAAGTAGCAGTTGAACTGGTTTACTTGTGCACATTTAGTTTTGAGGTTTGAACAATTCCTATACTTGCTTTCCCTTTAAGCAAGCATCACATAACTTACTTTTACTAAATTTCAATTTTGGTAGGCCAACAACTAGTTCTTTTTCATACATCTTTTCAATCATATGTTTTTTGTCTTAATCTTTTATGTCACAACAAGGATTCATCATTGATTACAACAAGACATTTGGATTTGATATCACACAAACCAACCAAATATACATTTTCATGCCTTCTACCATAGATTTCAACAAAGTTTGACTCATCTAGGACTAAACATCCTTAGGATTCAAACACAACCTTGTAACTAATATCATAAAACTGACTCACACTTAGCAAATTATGTTTCGATCTCTCTACAAGTAAAACATTCAAAATTATAGTAGACTGTGGATGACCAACCACTCCTAACCACTCTACCTTTACCATTGTCCCCAAAGGTTACTAGTTAGTGACTTTTATCTTTAAGCTCTATTAACAGTTCCCTTTCCCTTGTCATGTGCCTTGAGTAACCATAATTGATTTACCATATGCTACTTCTTAGCTCTAAAGCACACTTGCACATATAGAGTCAAACTTTATTTTTGGGTACCCATTGCTTTTTGGGTGCCATTAATTTCTCATTGGGAGTATGTGTTTCATTTACAGCATTTGTAATAGCTTTAGGTACCCAAATATGGTTTTGTTTGGGTCCTTTCTTTTTCCAGAATTTTGAATCCTTTTCTTCTAATTCTTTCCACCTTTCTTCATTGGTTTTGTTGGTTCCTGAAGTATGGCTTAATGCAAGAGGGGAGGAGTGAATTGGGTGTATAAAAATTATTGCTTAACCCCTATCAAAACATTTCTCTCTTTTCATGATTGTGTGGTGCATTGTAAGATAGATAATAAAAATAATGAAGTACATGAAAGATAAAGCAAGTAAGCAAACACTCACATAGACAACATGATTTTTATAGTGGTTTGGGAACTCTGTCCCTACATCCACTTCTAAGAGCACACACTTATTGTACCTTGGGTTCCACTATATCACATATAATGGAAATACAAAAGTACTCCTAGCACTCTTCTGGATTCCATCTCCAGGGGTGTAAATAGTGTTCCTAAAACTCTTCTGGTTTTTATGAGCTCACCAGGAAACTCACTGGTTTCAAAGATCACCAAAAAACTTGATGGTTTTCCAGAGATCACCACCAACTCTCTCGTTTTCAAATTAACCAGAAAACTTACACACTTTTACAAAGTGTTACAATGAAGTATAAGGAAAGATGAAATCTTTTACAACTCTAGTAATACAAAAGGATCTTCCTAAAATATAAGGATAATGGCCATTAAGAATATAAAGGTTTAAGCTCAAGGATAGATAATTGAAGGTTTAAGCTCTTGGTCATGGGTGGAAGGATTTGTATAGAGTTAAGCACATTTGAAAAGTATTCCTTCACCACTTGAATCATCTCATCTCTTCTTGTTAAATAGCTCTCTTGAAAACTTAACTGTTGGAGGAAGATGATCTTCACTAAATGCAGAGATGAAAGTAGATGAACAAGAAATAAATGTAGAAGACTGTTCTGGTAATCTCCCATTTGAAAATGCCATCTTCTAAATAATTTCCATATGCTTAGAGTTGTTCTGCAGTGCCGACCCTGACAGAGAAGAAGGTGAATAGCTAGTTCAGGTAACTAATGAATGAGGAGATGCAGCAACTTTGACTTGACTCATGGTTTTGGAAAGAAGACAATAAATTCTGATAGATTTAGCTATTACACTTTGATCGGTGCTTTATTGCATTTATCTATAGTTAATATTAGACAAAGTCTCTTTCCAGCTGGACAGACTCTCTTCGTCTCCTCCTTTGTCCATAGACGAAGTTGGGCTTCTTCATTTTCAGACAGATGTGTTTTCCTCTTTGAATTTCTTCTTCCATCTGCTGCCTTTTCATTGTTTCTTGAGATTTTGAATAGAGTATTCAAATTGAAATCTTTGAGCATATTTCAAAATCTTTGTAACTTAAACTTTCTAAAATATGGTAGATGGTTAGAACAAATATTTGCAGTCCTGCACTTAAAAATTCGAATGGGTTCTTGATGTTTGATTCTTTTTTAGCACTTAGAACCCTCAAGGATTTTATTTTTCTTCAATGGATTATATATTTTTATAATCTAGAAAGGTTTTGGATCACTTAGAAGAATATCGTTGCAAGATAAGCTGTTGCAGAGTGTTGAATTTCTGATATTTGAAAGCAGCGAATTTTCATTGTAGCAAGTTATTGTAGAAGATCATTGTAGCACCGCTTTGTCTATTATTTATCTGAAGTAAGTAGTAGACAAATTTGCTTTGGTTGCTGGTACTGTAGTAGTGTTACTAGTAGATCACTGTAGCATTGCACCGCTTTGTCTGTTACTTCATCTATTGATCGCCTAAAGCTTTGTCTATTATACTATAGTAGGTTACTATAGCAAACCACAATCCGTCTGCTACTTACTATAGCAAATTATTGTAGGAATTTATCAATTACTTCATCTACTAACTCAAACTTCATCTTCTACTTCATCTGTTACTTCATGTGCTAATTTATCTGAAGCTTTATTTTGTCTTCTACTTCATTTTAGACAAGCTTTGTATTCCACTGTAGCAAATGAGCTTCATATTCCACTGTAGCAAATCAGCTTTGTATGTCACTATAGTACTTTACTGTAGTAAAAGTACTATAGAAAAATTATTGTAGCAGGCACCTACACTTGGAAATTTCTATACTTTTGCCACTTTGTTAGCTTGTCACTTTTATTATATTTTCCATTGTAAATATGAAATTTGCATAAGTTGTAAAGCATGAATATGTATTTTAAATTATGATTTTGTATCTATAAGCTAACTTAAGCACTCATTCTTTTTCATTCAAGAAGATATCTCTTTAAAGCATTTTTAACATATAATCCAAGGCATGATAAACAAAGTTGAAAACAATATGGATCAATTTGATTTCCCTTCTAGACTTATATCAAGATGTATATGCTTCCATAAATTATATTTCAATACAGCAATACAGCATGCGTATTTCTAGCATATCTTTCTACATTCAAGTTTTCTATACTAGAAGAATCATTAGCATAAATCAAGTCTTAAAATAAGTTTTATTGTTATCAAAATCATACAATAATCCCAATAGGTTTCACTTTCAATAAAGTGGATGTCAAGGTCTTCTTCAAAGCGTTATTCTCTTCCTTAACATGCTCAAGTTCTCTAATGATGTTTTGGCTAACCTTGAGGTTGGAGTTCTCTTCTCTTAACTTGGAGCATTCATTAGTCATTCTATCAAGCTCCTTTTTGGTCTCTTTGTGCTTGGCTTTCAATACCTTAAAATCTGAGTATAACTCTTCTAACATCTCTTAAAAGCTAGGAGTTTTAGGTTCAAAATTTACCTCATCTTCATGGATGGCCATGAAACTGATGCCTATATAGTGCTCCTCCTAGTTTCTTCCTTTTCAAGTGAATGTGCTGATTTGAGCTTCATGCTCTTCTTTAGCTTCACTTGAGCTCTCATTCATCATATTCTCCAAAATTTCCCAAGCATCCATTGCCTTCTTCTTCTTCTTCTTCTCAAATCTCCTATTTCTTCTATTTTGGTTACTAGTGTTTTTGTTGTTGTTATTTTTTCTTATGAAATAGAAGTTGTATTTCTTCTTCTACACTCCTTATCTCTTGTCTGGGTCAGGGTAGTCATATTGCATGTGCCCTGGCTTGCTACAATTGTAGTAGATTGAAGTCTACATCTTCTTATCTTTATTCTTATAGTTATTTGAACTACTTCCAAATTTCATCTTCTTTGGCATGGTTCTGAATCTTCTTGTGATCATAGTGATGTCATCATCATCCTCTCCATTAGAGGATGTATCTTCTGGTGATTCTTCATTGTCTGAGTCAGCCTTCAATGTAATAGAATGTTACCATGAGCTTTCTTAGGTGTTTTTTGCTTCATCAGTACTTCATGGGTTATGAAGGATCCCATGAGTTCTTCAACTGTCATTTTTTCTAGGTCTTTTACTCCCTGGCTTGTTGTAATATTAGGCATTCAATGCCTAGGCAAAGACCTCAAGATCTTCTTAATAAGCTTGGGTTCATTGTACTTTTCATCAAGGCTCTTCCAACCATTGGTAATCTTTTGGAACTTGCCAAATATGTTAGTGATAGTTTCTGAATCCGTCGTAATGAAGGACTCATACTTTTGCACAAGTATATTGATCTTGGTCTCCTTGACCTAGGTTGTTCCTTCATGTGCTACTTATCACTCATTCCATCTTTATTTCATTGAGTCACATGAGGAAATTTTCTCAAATTTAGAGGGGGACAGAGCATAGTACAGGCAATTCTTTGCCTTTGCATCTCATTCTATTGTAAAAATGTCTTTTGTAGTGTATTTGTCCTCTAAGTTGAGTACTATTATACCGTTCTTTATGGTAAGCCACAACTAGCAATCTGTGACTATAAGAAAACTATGCATATGCATCTTCCAATACCCATAGTTGGTTTCATCAAAGAATGAGCATTTAATAGTGGACTATCCCTTTATAGCTGTGTTGTGCAAAAGACTAGCCATTTGCGGTCTTTTCTAATACCAATTTGGTTGTCCCATGAACTCTCTGAGATAGTTTCCTTTACTATTTTAGGTTCTACTAACACTTTTTAAACAACAGCAAGTTAGTTTCTTTGAGTATCTCACTAACAAATTCTTACAGTCAACACCAAGTCTCTCTCACTTGTTGAAATCAAATATCAATACTGCAAATCCCTTACTAGAAGAAATACAAAAATGATAAATAAATTATATAAGTAAAATGCCTCTTATTTAGGTAGATTTGTACACAATTAGAGATCAAGTAAACAAGCAAGTATTCAATGGAGAACAAAACATTTAGACTCTGAAAAAGTTGATGAAGATTTAGCATTGGGATTTGGTTCAAAGTGTAGCACAGAAGGAGTTGAATCTCAGGTTGGAAGAAAACTTGAATGTTTATAAATACTCTTTAATGATCTCTTAATTTCTTAACTAACTTCTTCTAGTGCTTTGATCTTCTATTTATACCCCTTGGAAGATGATATAGCCATTATGTGCAATTTTGGTATTTGTTTTGACTATTTTTGTTGACTTGCATTTCACTCAAATAGAAAATTGGTAGCAAGCTCTTCAGAACTCTAAAATTGGTTTCAGAACTCTAAAGGTCAGGTTTAAATTTTAGACTTCTAAAGTTTGAATTCTCCTCTAAAGGATGGTAGACCCAACTGACACTAATGGCTACATTTTCAAACTTCTGAAGCTCAATTCTTCCTTCCAAAGGATCCTCTTAAAGTTGTCTTCGTTTTGAACTGAACTCTAGAGTGATTTTAAGAACTTTGAAGCTCGGGTTCCTTCCTTTGAATTGTGCCTCTGAAATATTTCCAAACTTCATTTCAGAAACTACTTAAGACTTCTGAAGTTGCCTCTAAAGTTTCCTTTGAAATTTTTAGACTTCTTGCAACTTTTGAATTGTACTCTAAAATCTTTGAACTTGTCTAAATTCTTTGAAATAGCTTCTAAATTGCTTAAAATTGATTTCACAGTCTTTTAGTAACTTCTGAGTCTTTTTCTAAATTTTAGAAATTACTTTATCTACTATATTTACATGTTTTCTTCCTTTGAAACTTAATTTTTGATATGTTTACATTGATTTCATAAGTTATTACACTATATCACTTTAAGATTATTTACCTTGTGTGTTTTCTTGGTTTTATCATTTTGTTTCTCTAACACTTGAAAATTAATTTGTTAGTACTATACTTTCTCCCTCATGTTTTCTCTCATCATTAAAACTTAGCTAATACTTCATATTCATCATCAAAATCAAGCTAATTAAAGGGGTTAGACTCAATAACATACACATCCAAAATACAAATGTACCACATTTTTAGTTTTTTTTCCATAATTGTTAGGAAACCGTAATATGGATAAGCATAAAAAACTAGCAAGATTAGCCATGTCAGATCCCATCCCTGATAGGAGGTTAATCTCCATCACAACTCTTACCTCCCATTCCCATATGACACTATCTAGTAGGGGATGTAAGTTCATTTGGAATCCCTCTTTAGGTGGGAACCCCTTGTAACGCCCCACCCACTGGGGGCCGTTATTCCATTTTACACTATAAATCCATTATAATTACACAAAAATTTCCCCACTTCCAGGGTGGGGTTTCTCTGAAACCATTTTCTAGTTTACCTAATTTTTACAGAAAATTGAATAGAGTCTCACCTAAAAATGGGGCTGTCCACCTAGGGTAAAAGCATTCAACATTTATGATAATACATTTTCTCAATTAAAATTCATAAACAACGAAATAAAATACTTCATAATTCACCTTCACAACACACCTAACTCCACAGGCTCCCCCCTAGGACCTCGACTGCATCATGATGACAAAGAATTCACCACACCACTATACAATTTCCAATACAATTTCCATTCCATATACACCATATACATCACACTCCATTATTACATCGACATGCCTATAAATTACAATTATACATCATGAGATAGAAATTAATTACAATTATAATATACATAAGATGGAAATTTTGCCAATTACCTTTAACTAAAAAAACACAAATTCAACTATTATACTTCCTTATCAATCTTGCTTCTTCTGGACTTGACCTGCCAACTAAAAAAATAAAACAAGGGTGAGTCTAAACAGACTCCATAAGTAGACTACATGACAATCAATAATTCAACTAAAATCAATAAAATCTCATCTATCCAAGTAAATAGGGATCCATAAGGAATCCTGTACACCAATCCAAATAGATATGTTTTTAAACTTGATTCAACATCTCAACATGTCATAGCATGAAAAATATAGCATCAATTGCACATTCTAAAGCAAATTATATGCTTTGGGATGATCACTTATCCCAAATCACACAAATAAATATTATAATTTACATTCATGCGATAAGTCTGATCCCTTGATTCTGACATCCATATACTAGAATAACAATAAAAAATATAAGAAGAGAATATCTTCTATCCCCCCTAAACTATACATTAACATAAAATGTCACAATGTTGTATTATATAACAATCAAAGAAATGCCCACATCATAGCATTTTGGGATTTTTACTAATCCCAATTCTCATACATATTCACATTGCATGCAATAAGAAATGAGATATTCACAATCCCGTCTAAGTCACATACACTATCATCAATTCATATATTCACATATAAGCATATTATCAAATCAATCAAGGGATAATCATTATCCCCACTCAATTGCATAGGCAAACATGCGCAACCTACTTACCTCAGAATAATCCGCTCCATAATCCGTATCTTTTCAAATTCGGCTTGTTGCCTCCATGTCAGAAAATCCTACACATATCACATGAATCTTATATCTTATTTACATATACATACACGAGCAATTCTCATTAATAAATGGAACATAATGATTAAATTTTTTTACATGATTCCATTTTTACACTACAATACATAGTTATTGTAAATTATACATAATTTTCTCCTATTAATTTTGAATCGAGTCATTCTTATTTCATTGTTTAGATAAATTCAATTCATACAACTTCGATGTTGAAAAATTTTCTAATTCAACCTTTAAATAGGGTCATTGGGCCCCATAAGTGACATTTTTTGCAATCATTTATTTTCCAGAAGCAGATTTAGTAATTTAGATATAATTCTCTCATATGAAATCCAAATCAAGTGATTCTTATATCATTTTGTATATAATTCCAATATATACAACTTTCATATTAACCAAATTACTAATTCAACTTATAAATTGAGTCATGGACCCCACAATTTAATGCCTAATGATTTGAAGACTAATACATTGTTTTAGTTATAAATATCTCATATCAACTCAGAATTTAATGGTTCTTATCTTGTTGGAAAGATAATTTCAAAAACTAAAATTTTTGTGTCTACCATATTTTTAAATAAATCAAATTATAGGTCAAAATGGGGGTGTCATTCACACTAGGTGCATTTTAGGAGCATTTGAATGATGAACAGGGTTAGATGTATTACATGGGTTCAATTTATTACATTCCACTTATTATTTACAATGCTTTTTTAAATGCATTAAATTATTTATAAATTAATCCAATAAACATGATTAATCATGTATACAGAACTCAATTTAAAAGATAATATGACATGTCATATTATGGCAAATAATCGGTGCCCGGTAACCAAGTTTAAACTATCCAAATCACATTTAAACACTGATAAACATGCTTACCTTATTTAGGCTATGCCCCTCACTATAATTAGCTGTGGGAATACTTCCTTAATCACCTCCTTGATGTCTAGCTCTATACATGTGACACATACGTAGTTTACATTAATTACAATTGGCATTTAACTACATTAAATCACTTATCTGTTCTGCATCTACCACTTTGTTCACACCTAGCTATCTCTATTAATTCCATCTGTTTGGGATTAAATCAAGGCCTCCTTAATGAGCTGATCAAACAGTGATTTGAATTGGGTAATCAAGGCTTAATTACACAACTCACTCTTAATGGTTTTTACACAATCAATTGGTGGACAACTTGTTTACACCGAACTATTATCATCATGTAATTGCTGAATTTAAGCTCTATCTACATTAAATCATGTCTTAAGTTAATTAAAATAATAATTAATCATTAATTACATCAATTATAGCTCATATCATCCATAAAAGATTTCTGCAAAACCCTAACTTAATCCCATCCACATCATTCATCAAGATTTCACCCATACTTCAACTAAACAATCACCTATACATAATTAGGGAGCTATATTAATGAATTACTTATCTTTAATTTATTTTTTCTTGGTGGGTCCCACCTACAGCTATTGTCCCTTGATTGTTGGCAGCTTGAACACACTTGAATCTAGCAAATTTCTAGTATAATGGGCTGTAATCAACTCAAGTTATGATTTCCATATGATATTCCTAAGTAAAAGGGCTAAATTTGATCAAGTTGGGAAGATGGAAATGCATGGAACGTTGGGTAGTAAGGTTGCTTGTGTGAAATGCTTAGGAAGATGACCTAGGGCCATCTTTTATTTACAAAAAGTTAAGATAGTCTAGCTACCCATCTACATGCATGTGCATGCATTCCAATTTTTTTTCCACCTTCTTTACTCCTTTCCTTTACTATATTTGGACCATTCCAATTAGAATTCACATGTGAATGATAATATTTCTCATAGTTTCAATAATTTTTACAATTAAATTTTAAAATTTCATGAGGCGTGTACAGACAATACACCACCTCATTTTATCCAATTTTTCCAACTTGATTCCACCTATTTAGCATAGTTAATATATTCCCTTCCTCATTCTCATATTAATAATGGTAATCCACCAATTTTTATAATTTTTTGATAATAAAATTTAATAATTTTCAATATATACACATGTGGTGCTCCACCCCTTTAATTTCATTTTTCTCTCAATTAAATCACTTATTTAACCAACTTTGATACATTTCCAACCTCATCCTCATGTTTATATTAATAATCCACTCAATTCCATAAATTTTCCATGACAAATTTCTCAAAAATTTAATTATATTCTAATATACTCATGCTGAACTAGCAAAAGTTAACATAAATTAAAATTCACATATCTAGAATTTTTCAGGGCTTAGACCCATGTGCGGTTATGATTGTCCCATCGATTATCCCATTTTACATACACCAACCTAAGATCAAGCTATAAGAGAACCAGATATGCACACCCCTCGAATATAAGCTCTCTCAATTGCCTATACCTCTCAAAAGGTCCTGTTACTGATTTGAGAATTCGAGTGTTCACGCTAGGACTACCCCCAGTGCCCTATAACATTTTTTATATATCATAGGATCTTTATTCTAGGTTATCTAGAGAGTAGTTTGGGCATAACTCAAACATTAATGTTGTCTGTGGGAAGGTTAAAAGTTTAGTTATGTTAGATGGATATAGTGACATTATGAATCTTCCTCCACACAATCCTTCACTAGGAGACAATCCGACTCATGCAACTAATTAATGTCACATCAACTTCTAGAACTAAGGTGCTATTAGAACAACTATTGTAGACAAATAACCACATGATGAAGTAGATGACGTAACAAATGATGTAACAATAAAGGGAATTCAGCAATAGGATGCTCACCACCAATAACCAAAGAGGTAACCTCCCTTGCTCCCCCATTATCTAGGATGCATCCACTTAGCACCCTGGAGATTGAAGTTAGAATTATACTAAACACATAAATCCATTTCAAAACTAGTGACAATGCTGGAACCATCCATAGAATAAGGCTAGGTCTTTCCAGTTAGGAGAGTGACCAACAGTGATGCCTACATTTAGGCTAGTTTCAGAGGCGGCAATTAATGAAGGGACTATGGATGACATACTAGTAATGGCCGACAATGGAAATGTGGAAGTGAGGGAATTCCCCCTTCCTATAGAAGAAAGGGGAAATATCAAAGGAGTTATTAATCAACTTGCCAAATCTACAAATGCTATATGGGAACCAGTCTTGAGCCGATTGGATCCTCCATGCAATCCAAGCCTAGAGGAAGATGAAGCCTAATCTCATGTTAGTCCATTATCAGATGGTCACTCAAGAGGGGTTGTGAATTGAGCTTCATAATTTTTTTAGCCAAATGAACATAAATTGTTGAAAAGGATTAAATTAAATTATAAAAAGTAATACATAATATTTTTAGTTGTTTGGTCTGAGTTGAGTTTCTACTCCATTTGTCTAAGATAATTTATCCTCTACTATCTTAAGTTCCACTAAACACAACACTTACCAACAACACATTGGTTTTAAAGAGCTCACCAACTAACTCCTTACAAACAATGCAAGTTTTCCTACTTGCAAAAATCAAACTTCATATTGCAAGATTCTTTTTGAGACCAAGTGTATAGTTTTGATGACAACAAAACTTATAAATGATTTAAACTTAAGGTAATAAAGTTTTTATAAGATTCTGAGTGACAGAGAAGACCTATAGAAGAGATGAGAAGGGCTACATAGTCTATTGGGGTAACCAGACTATTGGGGTAACTAGATCAATGCTTTTGAAGTCCCAAACTGATAGAGGAGAGCTACAGAGGAAAACCCAAGGCTATAGAGGTCTATAGCATTTGTTGCCTTATTGGGTGCTCCAAGTCATTATGTCCAGAGATCTATAGAGATCTCTAGAAAGATCGTGCTCTACGGAGGCATGCATAGAGCAGACCTATAGAGCATTTAAGAAGCCATGGTTGTCTATAGAGGAAAGGTTATGTCTACAGAGGTCTATAATCATAATGGTCAAAAAACTGATTTGACATTTCACAATGGCTAAATTTCAAATGACCCTCTTCCAAATTCCTAAAAGCTTTGAAACTTACAAATAGAAGTTTCATTGAAAAGAAAGTAGATTCTTGAGGGTTCTAAGAGCTAAACACAAATTACTCATAAGAAACCCAATAAGTTTTCAAGTGGATTCACTCTAAAGTGCTCCAATAATCAACAAGATCAAAGTAGCATCAAATCCATCTCAAGAGGAGTTTGGAGCACTATAAAGTTAATGTTCATTATTTACATTTGAGCTTTTATTGTGTGCAACTAAGCCTACTAATAGGCACTACTTTGTACAATCTTATTTAGGTTTTTGGGTTTTTTACTACAAGGAAGGGAATCATTGCAATAGAGTGGTGTAAAGATTCCGTTGGTGAGCTTAGAGGAATCAACATTATAGAGTTCCTAGGAACCTCAAAGAAATCAGGTGGTGTAAGAGTTCTTGGTAATCTACGAAAACCAAGAGAGGTCTGATTTCACACATAGTTAGTGGAACCCAAGGTTGGGGATACCTTAGAGAGTGTAGTAGGTGCCAAGGTGGCCTACACAACTATAGTCCTTATGTGTTTACTGTCTCGTGTGCTTCCATCGCTATTCTTTTTCTGCACTTGTACAACCATTTCATTCCCAATCTTGCTTGGTTTTGTGTTTTGCCATACACCTTATTTTGGGACCGACATTTAACATAAAACTTAGTCTCTACAATTCGTATCAGAGCAGGGCACTAAAACTAAAATTTATGCCCTATGGCAAACAATTTTGGTGGCATCAAGGAAGGTCAATTGACCATTAGACCTTTGTATTTTGATAAAGAGCAGTAAACTATTGGACGATGAGAATAAAAAAGTTTTTGATTGCCAATAGTTATAAGTTGTGAAAAATCCTAGTGGATGGAATGTTGCACTCCACCTCAAAGTAGAGACAATGGACTAATGCGGACATTAGAATGGTTAAATTAAATTCCATAGCTAAGAATGTTCTATATTATACTCTCTCCTCTTGAATTTGAAAAGATATCCTCATCTGAAACCACTAAAGAAATTTGGAACCATCTATAAGCAGCTTATGAGAGGACAAGACAAGTAAAAGAAACTAAAATCAATTTACTTATACATGAATATGAATTGTTCAACATGTGTGAGGGTGAGTTTATTTTTGAAAAGCTTTCTAGATTTTCAAAACTGACAAATAGCCTAAAAATTTTAAGCTAATAAACTTCTTGTTCTTAGTAGATTAAAAGATATTAAGTTCTCTTTTGGAGGATTGGATGCCAAAAGTCACAATAATTGAAGTGGCCAAAGACTTGAACAAGATCTTCGTTGTAGAAATGATGGGATTACTGATGACCCATGAAGTTTGGAAGAATGATAAGGAAGGAAAGAAGATGAAGTTAGTGTATGGTTTTGGAACTACAGATTTGTCATGTAGTGAGGGGGAGGAGAAAGAAGAACTTATGAAAACTCTCTCCAGGAAAATTAGAAATTTGTTGAAGAAGAAGAAAAAGAAAATGTAAATCCAATAGAATATCTTAAATGTAAAGGAAAAGAAGATAATAAAAAATAAAATGAAGAAGAAGAAATGAACTATTGTGTAATTACCTTCCAATTAGAGCAAAAGAAACAAGGTCCTCAAATATGGAAGAACAAGAAACATTATTTAGTTCAAGTTGGCAAAAGGATAGGTAAGTAAAGGTATTGTATTTCTAATCTTAAACTTTATATTTCATTTAGCCTTTATTCCTTTATCTCTTATAAGAGAACCATATTGCATATTGGTATACAAGAAAATCTCTAAAGTTAACATCTAATGCTTAGATCATAATTAAAAACATATGAGCTAGGTGACTTTGTTTTGAATATGAGAAACAATTTTAAAAAATTATTTTAGGGGGAGCAAAAGTTCAAAACCTCATTTCAAAAGATAAAATCTTAAATCTGTCATGCCTTAAACCTTTTTGATTATGACAAAAAGGGGGAGAATGTTATGACTTATTTTAAATTTAAGGAAAAATGATACAAAGAGGGGGAGAACTAAACTTTTTAAATTTTTGTAGAAAATTTGGACCATCATAGCATATGAGTAAAAGTGAAACAAACTCCTAAAAGTTCATTGAATAAAATATAATGGGTGAGCCTTCTTATTTCATTAGCACATTTTTTATTATCAAAAGTGCTCAAGTTTTGTCATTATAAAAAAGGGGGAGTATGTTGAGCCTAGGTATGTAGTTTTGATGACAACAAAACTTGTGCATGACTTGAACTTCAGATAATAAAGTTTTGCTAAGATTTAGAGTGACGGAAGAGACTTATAGAGGACACAAGAAGGGCTACGTAGGTTTGTTGGGGTCTTTAGATTAATGCTTTTGAATTCTCAGATCAATAGGAGAGAGCTATAAAGAAAAGCCCAATGGTTACGAAGGTCTATAGCACTTATTGCCTTGTTGGGTGCTCCAAGTCACAATGTCCGGTTTAGCCATTCCTAACCTTGGTCTCCAATACCAAGTTAGGGCAATAGACAAATGAAAATGTTGAAGATTTACACTTTTACATAGTGTTTCAATGAATCATCAGGGAAGACTTGATCTTTGAAGAACTCCTTGTAGTGCGGAAGATCTTCGCTTTGTGTATTGAAGAAGATGGTCTTAAAGATTTGGAAAGATAAAGTTCTGAAATGGATGTTTGAAGGTTAAAGTTATTGGCTTAGGGTTGCAAAGATTTGTGTAAAGTTTAAGCTCAATCCTCTTGCTTCTTCTTAACCTTGAAATGTCTCAATACTTTCCCTTAAATAGATTTCTCAAAAATGTAACTATTGGAGAGGAATGGGTTGCATTTACTAGGGTTAACATGTTTTAATTTTTGAATGTTAGATGTCGGTAGGTGGTAGGTATAGTTAGATACAGTTGAATATTCGCAAAAAAATCCTGCATCGACCTTGCTGTCCACTTGCAAGCAGTTGGGCAAAGAGCCTGCTCACTAGGTGATAGGGATAGGTGGCTAGGGCTTCCAAGCATTTGTTTTAGATAGAGGCTTTTGTTTGAAATTAGCAGGTGATATCTATGGGCGATTGCTTCAAGCGGCTGCAGTCTTGCATTCAACATTTCTGCAAATTGCCATTATTGAAACCTTGATAAATTTGATTAGTTTTTCATTTCTAAATCAAGATGCATTTTTCTACATATGATTTACATAATTTGTGATGGGTGGATACATATTTTAAATCATCTTGGAAGTCTCTTGAGATAAAACATATTGAAACAAACTTTGTTTCTTACATATATAGATATCTCCTTGAAGCGTAACGTAAATATGTTATTAATTGAATATGAATATATATATATATATATATGATCCAATGTGTCTTAGTATGATAGACAAAGGTAAATACAAGATGGATCATAGGAACATTTCTTCTTTTGCATTAAAATGATAACTCTTAGAAGCACATTTGCAAATGTACCATTCTTACTAAATGCAAGTTCATTTTGATCCAACATAATAATCCACGATAAATGCATTATTGATCTAGATGATTTTTTTTCATTTCTAAGTTGTCGAATATCCTTGCACAAATAATAATTCACTGAAGAATATACATTCTAAGCAGATAAATCTCTATTTCAAGCTTTCTAATATAAACAATTATCATTTACATAAAGCAAAGTTCTGTTGTCATCAAAATCAAACCTTTGGATCAACAATCTCCCCCTTTTTTATAATGACAAAACTTGAAGACTTGTGATATTTAAAAAATATGCTAATGAGCCAATGGAAAACTCCCCCTATCTAACTGAAATATCTACCTTTATGGAGCTTGACACTTGCATGAAAACTAGTCATGACATATGATGCTATATTCTTCTTGAAGGACAAGTTATAACAAAATTCGAAGGTTTGCATGTCATCTTTCTCAATTCCTTTTCTCAAACAAGTCTTCCTCAATTTTCTCCCCCTTTCTATCATTATCAAAAAGATATAGAGCAAGGGGACACTAAAAGGATGTTAGATAATACAAGGCATGCAAAAATGAATTTTTGCAATTTCCAGAAATAAAGTATGAATATAAGGAATAGGATAGTTAAGCATAATACTTGTTGGTCCCTTTGTATATTGTTGGTCCCTTATCAATTCACACCCAGGAATATATTTTCATCAAAATGGTAAACACATTGATGTTATGGGTCAAACATTACATAACTTTTATTGAAAAACTTTAAACAATTAGCAAACATTCATCATCAACATTCATCAAAATCATAATAGACAAATATGAGTTTATCATGCAAATCATTTGTTAAACATCTATTTGATAAGAAACTTTTGCACCAAATCTTCCCAACTAGTGATGGAATTTGTAGGTAGAGAATTCAACCAAACTTTTGCTTTATCTCTTAAGAAAAAAGGGAATAACCTTAGGCAAATGGCATTGTTAGAGACTCAATTATATTTGAAGGTATCACATATCTCCAAGAAGTTGGAAATGTGTGCATTCTAATCTTCATTCAACAATATATTGAATTGAGCTCCTTGGATCATCTGTAAGGTTACTGGATTGATCTCAAAATTATTAGTAGTAATGGCTGGTCTTCTTATCACTGGTTGGATTCCAATAACTATTGGCAATGCATAATCACACAGCAATAGCTCTGGATGATTCTTGTTCACTTCTCCTGGATCGGTTATAGTGGGTTGCGATTGACTAAAAACTTCTCTTCTCACCCTTTTAATCCCCTGAAGTCTATTTTCTATCTCAGAATTAAAAGAAATCAATTCGCTACTTTTAGATCTTCACATACACTTATGAAAGCTCTTGAGACAAAGTTTTTTTCATCAGATAAAGTAGCTTTGTTTATTGGTTTGTCTATTGTAAGTAACAAATAACTCTTATTATCTTAAATTATATATCATGTCAAAAACTTTTCTAAACTTCTCATGCATTTGCTCATGCATTAAAATCATTATTTTTCTCATTAATTAATCATCAAATACCCAATATTTGGGTTTATCAACTGCAATTTAATCATAAGATTATTTTCACATGTGCATATTAAATTAAGCATGCACCATTTTATCTTGAATTTCATAATTTCTCCTACTCCAATTAAAATTTCAATTTACTCACTATATAAAATGCAAAATCATAACTTTTCAATAATAATCCACAATTTAACACCACCAGGTGTTACAAAATATCAAAAAAGACTAAGGAAAGTAACTGAAAGAAATAAAAGGTGTTAATTGTAAAATTATTACATTTACCCTTCAAAAGAAGATATACAAAATAATGGTTGAATAAAAGAACATTCAAATCATGCCAAAGGTTGCAATTGCTAAAAATTTTCAAATCCTATATAAAGATGATTAAGGTAACACTTAAAAATCATCAGAGAATACACTAAAATCATTTTGATTAAAAGAGAGCATTCATGTTCTTCCATCATTCAACTCTAACTACTACAACACTGCCTAAGTACTCAAAAGCTTCAATACCAGATCTCCATCAACTTCAAAAAGATTTTGAATCTAATCTTGTTGCATACTTGGTTAATTTAATTGAGTTTTAATTTTCATACATATCTACCTAAGTAAGAGGTATTATTTTTGTACATTCCATTTTGAAAAACAAGTGAGTTAGTTGATCAGCTCTGTGAAACCAATAGTTTGTAAAAGTTTCTAGTTATGTTTAAAAAACTAGTAAGTTAGTTGGTAAACTTAGAAACCAACGTGTATAAGTTAGTTGGTAAGCTTGGACACCAACATATATAAGTTAGTTGGTAAGCTTGGAAACTATCTCTTAAGTTATCTAATGTTCAAACCTTAATGAGTGATCAAATAAATCTTCTACAAATAAAGTCAGTATCTGATAACACCTACCTCATACAGATTCAGGAAAATCTTTCCACGGACAAGTTAGATAAACTCCTCATATATAACATTTGTCCAAAACACAATGACAAATTTTGATTGGAGAAGCAAAAGGTGAAACAAAGCTGAACTCACACAAATGATGAACTAAGAATGGAATCAAATTAATCAAACATTTGTCTCTCATATAAAGCCTATCTAGAATATAAGAAGAACAAGAAACTTATCTGCAATCCTCTATAGATGATGTAGAATATGAAGTAGAAGCAGCACAGAGGCCACAGATGAATAGCTTACTTTGTCTGCTATCTTTAGTACAAGATTGTTTGCCACTTGTAACAGACAAACCAATAGATAAACTACTAAAAAGATGATTCATTTATGCCTCTACAATTTGTCTATTAGTTGTAGCAGAAAAACCAATAGACAAAGAGAATTTGTCTCTCCTCAGTAATTCATCTATCACTAACAATAGACAAACCCACAAACTATTTGAGAGACTTTTTCTACGCCTTGCAAATCCATTAGTAGCTTTCTATAGACAAAGTCACATTATTTGCCATGAAAAAGCCTTGTCCAAGCTAGCAAGAGTTGTCTATTACTTATAATAGACAAACCAATAGATGAAGCTACTTCATCTGATGAAAGAAACTTCGTATGGTGAGAGAACTTTGTCTGATAAACAGTAAGAGAAGAACTTCTATGCTTCTATAATTCGTCTATCACTTACAACAGACAAACTAGAAGATGAAGTAAAAGTGTTGTAATGATCTTAGGAAAATTTACAAAGGCAAAGTTGTCTATCATATGGATCTAATCAAAGCTAATTTGTCTGCTACTTAGAAGAGACAAACTAGGACTTGATCAGTCTATGACATATCTTGATGAGTAGAAGTCACTTATTCTAGACAATGCTAGCTATACTCTCTGGTAAAACTTTCACTT
>JAYJMB010037301.1:0-11117 GCA_036873735.1 Pouteria campechiana | reverse complement strand
TCTATGACATATCTTGATGAGTAGAAGTCACTTATTCTAGACAATGCTAGCTATACTCTCTGGTAAAACTTTCACTTGAAGTAGATCCTATTAAACACCAGATAAATTGAGCTTAGATGAAGATAGAAAGAAATTCAAAGGGAAGAAATTTTCACTTTGACAAAGGTTGTAACCCTCAGAGATTGTATCCCTTCAAGCTTAATGTGTCTTTACAAAATAGTGAAAGAGTTAGTCATGCAGAAAGTCTTTAGATAGTGTTAGCCACAACTGGAAAGGCATCTTCTTCAAGGGCGGTGCCGCAGGCTTTCCAGCTAGAATGAGTTTATCAAGAAGATAACTTTTCAATGGGAGAAAATTTAGAATGATCTTCAATATTCAAAGGAAACCAACTATCTTGAATGAACAAAAATTTCTAAAATAATATAAAGGTAGTGCAGTGTCAACAAAAAAGGTTGAGGAAGCTGAGAGAAAGATATGAAAAAAGTTTAAATGAGTAACATCTCTCAAATAGACAAGTGCTTTCGCTAAGATAATCAATCTCCATTGTACTGATAGACAATGAGCCTCAAAGATCTATCTCAATCATATTTTTGGAGTATTGATATCTAATGTGCTTCAATGAGCTATTATTTTATATGTGCTTAAACTCTATACAAATCAGCCTAGAAAAAAAGGCAAAGTAATGTGCCAAATGAGTGTTGTTAATCAGCCATATGAGTTTGTGGTGAGCTCTGGTTGCCCAAATCACTATAAAAATTATTGTGTATTGTCTACTTGATTGATTTACTCTGCATGTTACTATTCCATTATTACATTTCACATATCATTACACACAATTATCTACTTGAAATAAGAATTGCTAAGAGAAGTTGAATCTAGAAATGAAGTAGACACTATGACTGAACGAACATTTATGAAAATCACATATATGTTGCAACCCTATTTTTGCTTAGCACATAAATTATTATTTGGCCATAATTTTTATTTGCTCAATTCATCACTCTATCTTGAGCTATCTCATACATGGGACAAATAATAACTTGAGAGTGTAAAAATGTTAAGATTAAATCAATTTCATTCACACTTAAGTACATACATTAAGCAATTTTGATTCACACTAAAGTACATGCATTACCTCATAAATTTCAAACCATTCAAAACTTGCATGTAGGATTCAAATCATGTTATAATCCAATCTAATTGATGTCTAGAATTATTCATGTATTCAAAGTATAATTTATATATGATTTTCATCAATTCATATTTAGATCAATTCACATATCAACTCAAATTTTTAGAATGATTCTATACAAACCAATGAACAAGATCCATCTAATTCCAAAGCAATCAAGTGTTGATTTAGACATTTTACACCAAGTAATAAATGTCAAATTCAATTAATCCCATAATAATCAACGAGCATTTTTTTATCTCAAAGCAATCTCTTTTTAAATATCAAAACATGAAAGCATATAATGTCGTAAATATATCAAAAACATCTAAACCAATTTCAAGTTTCCTATGTTAAATCAAATAAGTGTAATAACTCTCAAGATAAATACATTCATTATCACTAAATGGCCACTTTCAAATGTATCATAACAAATACACATCATTTAAATTTTGACAATGCATGAACCTATGTTTGTGTTTGTCATTTCCTTCCATTTTTCAGAATTCATAGCAAGTGCAACAATTTTAATAAGAGTAGAATGTGTTTAAGTGCTCTCCTTTCCTTGTTCGTACATTTGTATTGATGTTTATTATTCCTAAGCATTTTTTCTTTCATAAGGACTATTATATAACAATAAGTTCATGAAAGTATTTGCAAGTTGAGCATTCCTAAAGTTATGTTCTTTTTATTTATTCACATATGATGTCTACTTTGAATACATTAATCATCAAGAATATATGGTTGTGCAATGCATAGTCTTATATATATATATATTCATTAATCAAATATTCAAGTTTGGCAAGCTTATTTTCTTGTTGATTTTTGTATTTATGCTTATTATTGATGATGCCAATCTTGATTCTTTAAACTTTTTCAACATTTGTTTTGAACTTGAGAGCATTTTTAGGTCCTTTTTTTCTTTCATTTGAATTGTGCTATGAGGAAGTAATCAATTTTTCATTCAAACTTTTCTTGCATACACTTAGAAATTCCTAATTAGTAGATCCAAAATTGATATCATAAGAATTTTTCCTATAAGTAAATCACTACCTACATTCTCTAATAAATAGAATATCATCTACTTTGCTTCCTTAAACACCTTGACTACTCAGAAAAATAATGAAGCCTTTCATGCCAAAGCTCTAGGAGCTTGTCTCAATCTATATAAGGCTTTTCATAACTTATGGACTTGGTGATACTTTCAAGACACAATTGTTGAATGTGCACTTCATAATTTTGAAATAATTACTCTAGGATGCACTTTTAACATTCAAATGAGATAATTCGAAGTTTTCATATAAACGCCAAAAGCATTTTAGTGGCTCTCAAACTAAGCTATAAGAGTGTAAGATTTCTCAAGGTTAGTTCTTTTCTTTCTGGAACACACCTTGGCTACTAGTTTAACTTCATTTTTCCCAACTAGTCTATTTTCATCTACTTTGTTCCTCATAACCATTTTGTCTCAAATATGTCAATATGGAACTAACTTTCACTTTTTGATTTCCTTGAATTAATACATCTCATCTTACATAGTAATTATCTAATTTCATTTATGGTCTAATCAATGAAAGTGGGTTCAATGCAATTTGTTCGCACTTATTATGCATGAATTTTCTTGCTACCACACTAAAAATAGATAATTTCAATAACTTGTTTCAAAGTTGTGTATGAGTTTGGTTTCAATATTTATCTAGCCCTACTTTGGTACCAATTGTTGGTCCTTTTAGCTTAGCTCAACCCAAGAGGGAAGGGGTGAATTGGGTTTATAAAATTTTCTTTCTTGAACCTCAATTAATCAAATTATCTCTTTTAAATGATTTGCTAGATAATGTGTAATGGAAAATAGAATGCAAGAAAATAAATTAATCAAAAATAATAGGCATGATATTGATTGCTACAAATTAAACTGCAAGTGTATGGTGTCAAGTTTTGTAATATAGTGATGAATGAGTGTTGTATCTGCAGGGATTAGAGATTCCAATTACTCACTAGCAATGTCATGAATAATTTCAACTTTATCTAGGCAACCGATAAATAGGATATTAAATTAGAAATAAAATGGATAATCTTCAAATAGATTAACTCAATGTAGGAAGATTCTAGAGGGTTGATTTTATTTATGTTTCATTCATGGTGCTCTTAACTCATTACCAATTAATCATTGCATTGGTTTATAAATTGAGAATCCCAATTCACTTATCCCCCTCTCCCAAGTGTTAGTCCAAGTATCTATTCCTAATATCCTAATTTTCATATCCCTATAAAAATCAAAATAATGGGAATGCAATAAAATCTATGGTTCTCCACAAAGATTTCATAAAACATAGATGCTTTCCCAAGTCATATATAATTTTATGTTGTGATGTCTAGGTCCTACTCGGGGTAACCTCTCCAGAGTGTCAAACCCAAAATTCATGATCAATCAATAGATGTCTAGTCAATTGAAGGCATTAAACATCAAACATCATAAATAAACCAAAATGCAATATCAATCATGCAAATCATTGATTAATCCATTAATTTCACATAAACTCCTTCGCCCCTCTAAAAAGGGGGAAATTAGCTAGACATGATGTCACATAAATTAATCCAATAAGAAATAAACATCAAATTTGTTTAATTCCCAAAATCAAATTTAAAACCAAATCCACAATTATAAAGATTGAGATCAATTGAAGCAAAGAAGACAATAGTAACAAAATCTTCCCTTGTTCAGCCTAACCTCTGATCCTTGTAAACTAGCTTCTTTCCTTGATCTTTAATACTTGATTTTTGCCTCTTCAAAGTGTTCTCCAAAGAACTCCAAAACCCATAAGAAAACCTACCCAAAAACTTCCCAAAAACCCCCTCAAGAAGTCCCCTCAAAAGCCTCTTTCAAAACCTTAAAAATGAAGAAACAAATGGAGCTGAAATCCTACATCACCATTGGCGTCACGGTGCCAACCTTGTTCGTTGCTATATGTGCCCTGATTAGGTTTGTTGTCGTGGCCTCGGATTCGGGAATTGCGGTGCTGGCCTTGAAGCTTGTCTCTTGTGATTCTTTCTTGCTCCAATTCATCCTTTCCATCCTCCACTCACTTACAGTTCATTTTTATTTGATTTTTACTCCAATCTTGAACTTCCAATGCACCTAGGAAATAGAAAAAAACATATAAAATGCATCTACAATTCTCAAGAATTCACAATTAATTAAACTTGAACAATATGAGATATAAGTGAATAAAATTCACTTATCAAATATCCCAAACTTACTCATTTTCTCGTCCTCGAGTAAAACAAAACAATAAACTTTCAAACATAACACAAGATACATCAATCAGGTTAATCATTCAAAAACCTCAATAAAATTAACATGGTTAAGAAGAAGATTTCAAGCTATCATGTATGTCTAGAATTTCAACCTAAGCCTCATCCTTTCTACCTTAGATTCCAAGTGCATGTGTAAAAGTTATAGCCACTTCAACCTAAGCCTCATCCTTTCAACCTAAGCCTCTTCCTTTCTACCTTAGATTCCAATTGCATGTGTAAAAGTTATAGCCACTTCAATCTACATCACTTCATACTTAGATTCATTCATGCAATAAAGTAATACATGTTTAGTGCAAACCCTACGAATCCACTGATTATGCCAAAGAGACTACATTAGATGTGTATATGATGTTTTAATTTCTTTATTTACTTCTTTACTCTTCTTGTTTACTTTTTTTATGGGCTCTATTACTATCAGATTTCCCACATTTATCTTCTTTTGAATTCTTTGGAATGTGACCCCCCCAATCCCTGGGTTGTATTACTACCACACCCAAAACTTATTTTATTTTCAATTCATGGAGATGTGATCCCACCAAATAAATGACGAATCTTTAATCATGTTCCTCTTGTATCTATTATTCATCTCAACCACTAATTATAATAAATTCTAGAGTTCAAACTAAACTATGCATGCTTAGTCACCTGATTGATGCTAAGTACCTAATGCATTCAAAAGAAATGGCTATGTGATTAATGTGTAAAAGGAATTTGTAGAAAATTAAACAAATGATCAAGTCAAGCATACAGACAATAATGATTTCTATCATTTCAATCCTAACCATTGTTAGATATCTCTTATATGTCATTGGTTTTCTATGATGACCTTGATCAATGTTCAAAACACACATTTTTTATAAACCACAACATAACCACATTCACACATTGAACACAACTACTGAGACAAAACACAAAAAATAAGCAATCAAAATAAATACAGAATATAAGTATTGAAACACACCACATAGGTTAGTCAAAAAGAACACAAATGAACAAAACACTAAACACTAAACACAACTACGACTCCCATAAACTTGAAATAAGCATTGTCCTCAATGTTGAATAAAGGTGATGAAAAGGAGGGCTTCCCTTATATATATCTTCTTTCATCCTCTTCATTGTCCCATTCTTCAGATTCCTCTTCAAACGAAGGTGGGGGATATGGATCAAAGGTGGGTGGAGTGGTGAAAACCACAAAACTAGCTGCTTGTAAAATGTTGCAACTCTAGGTCATGGCATTTAAGGCATTGGTGTAATTCACAATAAAATTGAATTGTTGTTGGTGTTCTGTCACCATCTAATCCAATCTTCAGGTTATGGATGTCTGCCATCGCTGTATCCTGCCATCTGAATGTTCTAGTCAGCCAGTTTTTGTTGGGAAGAACTCCATGCAACAAATGTAGCGGCTTCCTCCACTGTCGCACTTTGCTTGTCAAAAGAGTGAAGCACTACATGAGTAATCATTGGCCAAGAATGTTGGATCTCCTCAGATGGACTCGTAGGAACCCCTAACTGTAAGCATAATTTGTAAATGAGTGAAGGGTGGCCCATACCACTCGTCGTCCATCCCATGATACATGAAATGATGGAGCCTTAGATTACTCTTCCCACATCAATCGACCTTTCATTTTGAATGGCATAATTGAGGAGCACCCTTTCTCTATTAATGTTAGAGATACCATTTGTTGGCAGCAACTTCGCAGAGAGGAAGTAGTGTCAACTTCAACTGTTAGACTTCAATTGCCCTCTAGGCAAGTTGAGTACTTTATCATTCTTCTTCTTCCACTAGCTACCTAGTTTGGCAAGAAAAGTAATAATAACATTGTATTATGTTATCCAATATGAGTAGTCATCTTCCTCAATATCTTCTAAGATGTAGAGCCAATTAATGGAGAATCAGTCATAAGGCACCATCTTGCCCCTCACCAATGCTTTTAGTCTCTTTGGATTGGCTAATTGTTGTTCTCTTGCATTGGTATAGAACTCCTGAATCACTGGAACTAAAGTTGCCCCTAGTTTGGTTGCAAACTACTCCAAGTTCCTTTTTTCAATAATGTCATTGAGATCTCCCCCTGAGAGTTGCGAATCCCTTTTAGGGATGCATTTCCTACCAACAAATGAATTCTGGAAATGTTTAGCTACCCGTTCATTGAAAGATGTTGGCTTTATCCATCAATCAGAGACAACAGTTCTCTTTCGCTTAGCTAGTCCAACAACCATTGATTTCTTGGGAGGCATGATGTATGTAGAACAAAAGTGCAATATCAATGAAATTTTGAGTCCTTCAACACTATACGATCCTTCCTTGTTGTAACACGCATTCAAATTGCTAATGGAAACCCCAAAACTCTGTAAAATAATGGCTAGTCTTCATTGAGACAATTCCACAAACACATAAGATGCACTGTGAATTCACTTCAATGTTGCCTCAAAATAGGCTTCCAACTCCACAACCATATAACATCAACCTTCACTTCTCTGCTTAAAACATTTGTCACCAAGAATATCTCCAAATGAAATACCAATTCCATATCCTCAAATTTCCTCCCAACACACAAGTCCTCCTCCACTTCAATGAAATATCAACAAGAATAATGAAATGAAAAAATCAATGGCTTGGGGATTAAATTTGGAAAATGTGTTGTTTGGGTGTGGTCTTGAAAGAGGAAAAAATGATTCGAATGTGGGGGGGGGAAAGCATGTGTCTTTTGGGGACAAAGGATGCTTGGAGTGGGAGAGAAGAAAGGAAAGAAAAATCGGTGCAAACAAAGATAACATGAACCATTCGTGTTTTAAAAAATGGAAACTGAATTGGGCGTTGCGGTGCTAATTTTGCTGCCCAGCTGCCTTGCAAAAAAAATTATGGGCACCACAGCCCCATTTCTGCTGGCTAGAAATTTTGCTTTTACAATTCTCCCTTACCCCAATGGTTTTCCCTTGCTTGAATTCTCCATATTTCTTGCTTCATAATCCTCCTATTAATGTGCAACAAAACATAAATCAACAATTCAATTTTTGAAACAAATACAGATACCCATGTAAATTGAAAACATAAGAATCAAATTAAACTAATGCAGTTATTGTAAATAGAGTGCTTCAACAATATAAAATCCACAACAATATAAATTCTAAGGATGTGAAATAAACAAAAATTCAACAACTAGGTTGCCTTCCAAGAAGCACTTAGCTTATAGTCATTAGCTTGGTTCTTTTCTCTCTTATTCTTCATTCCTCAAGTGGATAATGTCTTCACTCCTTGTTAAATGATCATACTATGGCTTGATTCTCTGGCCATTCACTTGAATTGTTCTACCATTGTGAGTGCATAACTCCACCACTCAATGTGGAAACACCTTGTTCACAACGAAAGGTCCAAGCCATCTTGATTTCAACTTACCTGGAAATAAATTCAATCTAGAATTAAAGAGTTTAACCTATTGTCCAACTATGAATTCTCTCTGCAAGATGCACTTATTCTGCCATCTTTTGGTCTAGTCCTTATAAATCCATGCATTTTCATAGGCCTCATTTTTAGATCCATCTAGTTCATTGAGTTGGAGCATTCTTTGTTTGCCCGAGGCCTCAGCATCCAAGTTTAATTTCTTGATAGCCCAAAATGCTTTATGCTCCAATTCAACTGGGAGATGGTAAGCTTTTCCAAACACCAACTAATATGGTGACATGCCTATTAGTGTTTTGAATGTCGTCTAATATGCCTAGAGTGCATTGTCCAATTTCCTAGACTAATCCTTCTAGCTCCAACTAATAGTCTTCTCCAATATATGCTTGCTCTCCTAGTTGGAAACTTTCGCTTGTCCATTTGCCTATGGATGATAAGCAAGTGCTACCTTGTGTCTCATGCTATACTTGCAGAGTAAGTTGTTGAACAGTTAGTTGCAGAAATGTGAACCCTCATCACTTATGATGGCTTCTGGTGTCCTATATCTTGTAAAAATATTTTTTCTGTAGAAACTTCAACACCACCTTCGCATCATTTGTTGTGATGGCTACTATTTCCACCCACTTTGAGACATAGTTACTAATGAGTAGAATCTATGAATGGCTAAATGAGATAAGAAATGGGCCCATAAAGTCAATTCCCTAGATATCAAAAATTTCTACTTCAGGGATATTTGTTAGTCATTGCTCATGCCTTCGTGAAATCATTCATGTTCACTGATAGTAATCACAAGTTTTCACAAACTCATAGTTGTCTTTGAAAAGTGTAAGCCACTAAAACCCTAACTGGAGGACTTTTGTAACTATATTATCAGCATCGTGACGGCCTCCGTACGAAGATGAATGGAAACTTTGCAAAATGTCTTGAACTTCTTCCTCTGGGATGCATCTCTGAATGATTTGATTAGCACACCTCTTGAACAAGAACGGATGATCCCAAATATAAGCTTTGACAGAATGTAAGAATTTATTCTTTTGCTACCTAGCGATGTTTGGAGGATATGTTCTACACACAATGTAGTTCATGAAATCTACATACCACAAGAACTTTCCACTCAAGGCGAAGAGCTATTCATCTAGAAACTTTTCCTTAATCAACTTCTCCTTTTTTTGGGTATTCCAATCTTGACAAATGGTCTGCCACTATATTTTTGCTCCCTTTTTTGTCCCAAATCTCTAGATCAAATTCTTATAGTAGTAGGATCCACTAATTAGCCAAGTGTAACACCCCACTCTAAGAGATCTACTAAATGATAATTTAAGGAAAATTTTACATAAGAGTCTTACTTAAAGTATTAATGTCATACCCATATAATTTATTGCACAATCTCATAGAGACCATACATTATTCTAGATAATAAAACACATCCACACATAACCAAAAACCTCAAGTTGCACTATGATGACAATGGCACTATTAAGATTCATACACACATTTCAATTCTGATGATATGTCAGAATACTTAACTTATACGTGCCCGATATAGACAAAGTTTGGAGCTTTTAAATTTACATTTCCTATAGATTGCATAATAAAAAGAAAGTTTCACATCTAAAATATTCATGTCGGCATGAAGTTAACAATCTATCTCGATCCTGAGCTCCAACCCCATGTTGGGCTCTATCTTAGGACTTATGAGCTAAAAACCATGAATAAAATAGGGTGAGTCCATACAACTTAGTAAGTAGTATAACAGGAAATCATAATATATATATATATTATTTAACATACTATCTTAAATAGCTTAATTTTGATGATGAAAATTCTTAACCAAATAAGTTTTGATAATGAGCAAAGACATAAGTGAAACATTAAGGTACTAAAAACTTATTCTCAAGCATATTGCAGAAATATTATCCCATACTCAACTTGAGAATAATTTTCATGATAATCAAAGGAAGAAACTAAATAAATGCTCATTAACAATAAGTATATAAATTACATATATACTTAAAACAAGAAAATAGAAATGTTAAAGTCTACAAGGATGCTTCGGAGTCAAAGTTCATCCCTTCGAAGCACGAAGTCACACTTTAAAGTCAGCCAAGATATGCTACAGAGTGAATAGGAAAGTTTTAGAGTCATCATGGTATGCTTCAAAATGAATAGGAAAGCCTTCGAAGTTATCATGATATACGTAAGAATCGTCAAGAATACTTTAGAGTCTTTAAGACACTTTCAGAGTCATCCTTCAAAGTTAACCAGACACACTTTGGAATTAATAAGTTACACTTCAACGTCATGAAGATATACTTTGGAGTTAACCAGATATGCTTTGGAGTCACGAAGATATACTTTGGAGTTAATCAGACACGTTTGAAATTAACCTAATATGCTTCGGAGTCATGATGATACACTTCAGAGTTAATTAGACATTTTTTAGAATTAACTAGATATGCTTCAGAGTCATGAAGACATGCTTTGGAACCATGGAGTTACACTTCAGAGTTAACTAGACATGTTTTGATATTATGGAAATACACTTTAGAGTTAATCAGACATGCTTTAGAATCATCAAGAAATGCTTTGGAGTGAACAAATATACTTTAGAGTCAGCAAGCAAATTTCAGAGTTGTCAAACCTTACTTTGAAGTCATTCTTTCTGAAGCATCAAAGGTTTGGGGAATCCAAACTCTTCTCTACAAAGAACTATCAGAAGTAAAAAGGTTTACTGCCATTTCAGAGGATCCGAAGAGAACAATTCAAAAGCATTTGAAATCATTCAAAGGCAATATCTGTACACTCGTCACTTCAGAGGAACCAAAGAAGGTGCTTTGGAGCATCCGATACTGATGTGAACATTAAGAAAAGTTAGTGACAAAGTAGCAAAATAATACCAAATTATTGCATAGTTAGACATTAGACAAAATGTAAGGTGAAGAAGCAACAGTCAACAATGAAAATATAAAAATAGTTTCTCAATCAAGGAGTTTGAAGACAAAATCTGATTATCTTAAATAGCTTGATTTTGATGATGAACATTTTTAACCAAGAAAGTTTTAATGATGAGAAAAGACATGAGTGAAACATTAAGGTACTAACAATTTATTCTAAACCATATTGCAGAAATATTATCCCATACTCAACTTGAGAATAATCTTCATGATAATCAAAGGAAGAAACTAAGTAAATGCTCATAAAAAATAAGTATGTAAATTACATATATACTTAAAA
>JAYJMB010037290.1:0-33702 GCA_036873735.1 Pouteria campechiana | reverse complement strand
AGTATGTTGTATACAGGATAATGGTGGTAAATTAGGGGAGACTCTATCGGAATTTCCTCTGAATTTACCACTAGTAATGCTCCAGGAAGGAGGGGCGTTACACTAACTGATGCTAAGTACTCAATGCATTCAAAAGAAATGACTATGTTATCAAATGTGTAAGGAATCTAGGATAAATTAGACAAGCATTCTAGTCAAGCACATAGACTATGTTGACATTCATCATTATTTTCCCAAACCGTTCTTCAAACATTCAATTCACATTATTGGTCTACTATAAGAACTTTGATCAATGCTCCAAACAATTTTTTTTGCTTTGCAAAAACATTACCACAATCGTAATCACACATTAAACAAAAGTATAAATAAAACAAACATTGAACACGAACAAAACATAAATTAGACACACAAAACACAAATAAGACTCCTCCTCAAACTTAAAATAAACATTGTCCTCAATGTGCAAAATAATGAACAAGGGGAGAAAGAAACTCCCTCGTGAAAGAATGTGCTCCTTTGATAATGGAGGAAGGTTGCTATTGATGGTGTGCTCAACTTTTTGGAGGGTAACTTGTTGTCAAGAAAACCAAAAAGTAACTAAGCAAAATGATAAATCCAAACAAAACCAAAAAAAGAGACAAGGGATGAGAGGTAGTTCTAAGATCTAGTCATTAGCTTGATAGTTTCCTTCTTCACCCAGTGTCTTTGAAGTTGATTTTTGCTTTGTGGTGTTCTGGTTCATTCATCATAGGAAGAGTATTATTCATCTTAAAATTTGCATTGTTGAATTTTTGAGGCCTCTGCTGCCATTCAAAATTTATGGTGTAGCAATTGATGATGCTAGCTGGGGCTTGAATCCTTCTGTGGCTATATATCCTTCATTGAGTTTCTCTACACCATTCAAATTTGCTTTAATTTTGATGGCCTCTTTATCATCCTTACAATACTCTTCAATAATTTGCACAAATTCTGATTTATCTTTATTTTCTCCTTCTCTTGATGATTCTCCTTGCTTCTCTTGTTGTATTATGTCCCATATTAGAACATGGTTCATGACCTTCATCAAACCTATCAAATCCTGGTTAATAGCATCTACAGCATAATTTTTTGAAGGTTCCTAAAAATTTTCATTAGTAACAACTTAATACAGAACCTGAACCCTTTTTGCATGTATTCTCTTCAACTGGACAATGTAAAGAATGATAAATTTTAAATCTTACCTCATTGTCATTGACTCATAGGGTTAACTCACCACGCTGTACATCGATGAGTGCCCTTCCAGTTGCTAGAAATGGCCTTCCAAAAATCAAAGGCACTTCATTATCTTCTTCCATGTCCAGTACAATGAAATCCACCAAAAAGATGAACTTGTCCAACTTGACCAGTAAATCTTCAATGACTCCCAAAGGATAGGTCAAAGACCTATCAATTGACTACAGTGTAATGGTCATAGGCATCACCTTTCCTAGTCTAAGTATCCTGAAAATTGATAGAGGCATTAAGTTAATAGAAGCACCTAAATCACATAATGCCTTGTGAGAAGAGGAATATTTAATGGTGCAAAGTATAGTGAAACTCCCTAGGTCCTTTATTTTCTGAGGGAGCTTCCTTTGTAGAATCACACTGAATTCCTCTACAAGCTTCACTGTCTCATTTTCCTCCAACTACCATTTCTTAGACATAATCTCTTTCATGAACTTGGCGTAGTTGGGCATCTTCTCTAGAGGTTCTACAAAAGGAATATTTATTTGAATTTTCTTAAAGATTTCAAGAAACTTACTGGACTGTTCCTCTATCTTCTTTTTCTGAAGTCTTTGTGGGAAAGGGAATTTGGGTTTCAGGATAGGAGGTTTATCTTGGTAATCTTCCCTTTCTGGTTCCTTTTGCCTTGCTTCTTCCTCTCTCTCTCTCTCTCCTTGAGTTGCATCCTAGTTTCTTACATCTGATAAGGGTTATGGCTCTCCTTTTACCCTTGGTGGTTCAAGTTCTCTTCCACTCCCTAGAGTTATGGAATTGCAGTACTCCCTTGGGTTCTTTTTTTTTGTTTCTTGGAAAACTACCCCTGTTTGAGCTATTAGAAGAACTTGCAATCTACCCAATCTACATGTTCAAAGACTTGATAAAAGAGTTAATGTTGCCTATTGTTGTTTCAATGTTATCAAGTCTCACTTCATTACTAGAGAACCTTGCCTAACTCTCATTCACAAAAGTGCTCATGAGGTCATCAAGAGATAGCTTCTTCTACTCTGGTGGTTGAGATTAGTGTGGAGGCTGAAACCCAGAAGGATGGTTCATTGTGTTCCTTGTATTGCCATTATGAAGATTATCCTGATTCCTCCAAGTTCCAGGATAATATTGGTTTAGCCCTTGTTGTTAACATACTACACATCCTCTCTCCTTGGATCAATAGTTGTATATGCCTCAATTGGTAGAGAAGAAGAGGATAACTCTCCTATAGTAGACACTCCCTTGGATGTGGAATTGGCAATGGTCAAGTGGTGTGTCAAGGATGACATCTGTGCAGTCAAGGCTATAATCTAGTCCACCTCAAGACAACTTGTAACCTTTCTCACCATGTTTCTCTCATTTGGCCACATGAAAGTATTTGAAGCAATGTCATCAAGTAGTTGGTATACATCAACTATAGTCTTGGCCATTCATGAGCCCCCGGATGTAGCATCCAATATTGTTCTCATCTGTCCATTCAACCCATTTTAGAATAGTTGGATCTATAGCCAGTCTAGAAAATCATGATGTGGACATCTTTGAAGTAGATCCTTAAATCTCTTTTAGCACTCATAAAGTGGATCAAAATCCACTTGTTTAAATTGGCCAATCTCACTTCTCAATTGAGTTGTCTTGGTTGGAGGAAAGAACTTTGCCAAGAACTTTTCCACCATCTCATCCCATGTTGTAACGCTTCCTAGTTGTAAAAATTGTGACCAAGCTCTGGCTTTGTCTCTCAGCAAGAATGGCAATAGCCTCATTCTGATAGCCTCATCTTAGAGTCCGTTCATCTTCAGACTATCACTGATCTCTCAAAACATGGCTAGGTGAATGTTTGGGCCTTTACTTGGTGAACCCCCAAATTGATTATGCTGGAACATTTTGATCAGTGTTGGCTTCAACTCAAAGTTGTTTGCATTGATGGCTAGATAAGTGATACCGAATAGATCTCATTAAACAATGGCTTGAAATAATCCTTGATTGCTCTCTATTGTGGTTGCTAGTTTTATTCTACTCTCAACTACTTTTGTTTTGGTTTAGCCATTGCTCTTATTTGTGCTCGCTTCACCTTCCAAATTTGTCATAGTGTTCTCTCTATTTCTGGATCAAAAGGCGTTAGATCAAAATTTCTATGATATTCATTCATTGCTAAGAGAACTAAAGAAATTGAATTTGCACAATAAAAATAAAAGGAAAATAAATACAATAATAGAAAATACAAATCAAAATTAAAGCTAAAATTATCTTTTAACAATATTAGCAAAAAATCAAAATATTGTCAATCCCTGGCAACGGTGCCAAAAAACTTGTTTGCTACAAATTATACCACAAGTGTACAATGTCAAGTTTTGTAGTGTAGAGATGAATAAGTGTTGTATCCACAGGGATTGTGCAATTTAAAAGTCTATGCAAATGATTATAGAATTGGATTTTGAGTAATTTAAACAAATTTTATCATGCATTATGTTATTATAATGTGGGAAAATGATTTAGGCATGCATAATGATGTTTTAGGGCTATTTGAGTATAGAAAAATATGATGTTCCATTAACCCTATTCATGAACAATCACCCTAGGGGTAAATTAGTATGAAATTATGTAAATTGATAAAGATATTTGATTAATAACTTAATTGCTATGGTTATGAAATAATTTGGAGTTAATTACAAGTAATTATGTATAACTTATTGATGTGAACAGTCATTTATAAATAGTAAACTTGGGGGTTTTGCATAAAATTGTAATTATTCTTGGTTTAATTGAGTTATAAACATAATTATCATTATATTAAGATAAATTTGATGTTGCATATACTATGGGTTCATTAAGTATGATTGGGAATGAAAATCCCATAACCCATGTTGTTAAGGAAATCATAAATAAGGATGCTTATAGATTGTCGGATGAAATGGATTAATGGCTTAATTGATTTGGTTCTAAAGCGATTCACATGTTAATCAGGTTGCATACAATGTGTATATGGTAAGAAGTGAAGGTAACTTAGAATACCTTATGGAGAAATCATTACTTAGAGTCTATGGCATGTTTGAGAAACGAATTCCATGAGGAAGATGATATAACAGTTAAGTCCATGGTAGCCTAACTCTGGCTATGAAACAGACATTAAGGTAATGTATGAATATGATTAAGGGAATATTAGAAAAGAATGAAAGCTAGATAATGTTATGGCTAATGTTAAATTGTAGCTATGAACTTGAAAGTTACATGAACCTCTTAAAAGCCAAGCACAGTTCATAGAAGTTGTAATTGATTACTCGATATGCTTAAGTGAAATCATGTTGTGAATGATGGATAGTGGCTTTGTACAAGATCATCTGAGAAGGATGAAAAGGCACGGAGCTTGAGGAGAGTATAGTGATTCTCTTGAGTTAAGTAGGCCTTCTATTATTTTTGTTTGAAAAAAATTGGTAAAAGGAATATCCCATTATTATGGGCATTTGTTTTCTTAATGTTGTTATGTAATTGTGATGTGTTAATGTGTTGGGGATAAAGAATATCCCATTGTTTTATTTAGATCATTGTTGTAATTTCATTAGAATTTGGTAAATGACTAGGGAAAATGATTATCCTAAGAATTTGTTGAATGATGTTGATTCCCATGACTAGGATGAGTAAAAATTGGGTATATTGGATTATTAAAATTGTAATGATATTGAAATGAGAATCTAGAGATAACATGATTAGGATTGAATAAATTATGTATTGCCCTATACTACTATCAATGAATAGTTATTTGAGTTAAATGTTGACTATTGGCTTCTCATATTCTAGGATTTGAACATTGTTTGTGGATTATCGATCTTTGCATATTTTAATTCCCTACTTAATAAGTTCGGTCAGACTCATGCCTTCTTGTTTAAATTTTTAGTTGGCAGGCTAGGTAAAAGATTTATGAGAAAGACTAAAGACCTTTGGATGATGTGTTTGAATGCTGGGATTGGAATCCCTATCGTATATCTGTATAATGGTAATTTGTATAATTTTATTAGTTACAATTGATGTATACAAAATGTAGTGGCGTGTCATAATAGTGACATTGTGTATGCTATAGAAATGAAGTATGTTATTACCATCATGGGGTGACATAAGTTTTAGGATGTGGGTAAGTTGGGATAGTTTAATAATTTATGATTTAAATTATATTTGTCAAAAAATTTAGTCATATTATTGATAATTAAGTATTCATGATTAGAAATTGTAAGTATGGATATTAGAATGTATTTGATGATTGTCTATCAGGTTTAAATGCATATAATCCAAGAGAGAATTTGCCAAAATTTTGGCAGAATGTAGGGAAAATAATGAAGTATATAGGCCTTAGGGTGAGGTGTAATAGAATGGAATCTGAGCACCCCCACATTAAAAGTGAGAAAATTATAATGGAAATAAAGAGAAATGATCAAGGTCTCACCTCGGAAGGTGGGGCATGACACAACAACACTCAACTCACTCTCCTGAGTGCTAAGTCAAGTATCTACTCCTAGCATTATAATTTCAATATCACTATAAAAATTAGAACATTAAGAATTCATTACAATCTAGGATTCTCTAGAATGATTTCACAAAGCGTAGAAGCTCTCCTGAGTCATCTATGAATTTATATTTTGACAACTAGATCCTATTTTGGCATATCTCTTTTGAGTGTCAAACACTAAATACATAATCATTCAATAGATGACCAATAAATTGAAAGCATTAAACACCAAATATCACGAATTCATTGATTAATCTATCCACATAAAATCCATCTCCCCTCTAGAATGGGAAGATTAGCTACTTATGATAGAGCATAAATCAATCAAATAATCACTCAACATCATCAGAGTTTAAATCTCCAAAATAAAATCCATGATACAAAGAAAGAAAGCAATTGAAATAAAGAAAACTTTAGATCTTCCTCTTTTAGATTGACTTCTAATCATTGAAATCCATCTCCTTTGCTTTGATCTTCAACCTTGATCTTCTATTCTTCAAAGCCTCCAAAAAGAACCCAAAAAACTCTAGCAAAGACTCTCTAAAAGCCCTAACAAAGTAACCCCCCAAAAAAGCCCCTAAAAACCAAGTTTTATAGTGCAAAGTCAGGCAGCAAAAATTTTCGCAAAGCAATTCACGAGCACCAGCACTACGATGCCAAAGTTGCTGCCTACATATGATATGGTTCGGTGGAGTTGGGGCACCGCGGTGCCAAAATCACTGCCTGCCTTCTGATATATTTTTCTTGCTTCATTTTTTTAAGTCTAACCCCTTTACTATGTTTGTTTTAATGATGAATGAGTTTAAACAACTTAGTTTTGATGATGAACAAACAAATGAGTGAAGCGTTAAGGTACTAATAGATTACTTTCAAAGTGATGTAGCATTTATATATCAAAATAGATTAAGGAGAGTCATTACAAGTAATGAAAAGTGTTAATTATAAAATTATTACATTACCCTTCAAAGGAAGATACTTTAAAAAGGAATGCTCAAATAAAATTTCTTCAAAAATCACTCAGAAGTAAATCAAAATCTATTCAGAAACTTGACATGAAAATCAAAAGTTAAGAAGTATTCAAGAATCAACTTAGAACTTCATTAAAAGTATGTCAAAACCCCATCAGAGATATAATGCGAAACTTAGAAGAATTCAAAAGTAATCATACATATCTCAGAACCATGTTAGAGGCAAATTAGAACCTCGTCAGAATCAAGGTGTAGGATTATTGCACATCAGAAGTTGCACAAAAGATTTCCCAGCATTGCAAAAGTACATCAGAAGTTAAATAGAGGAACCTTCTACAGTCAGAAGTCCTTAAGAAGAACCTCAAAACCAATATTAAAGCATATAGAATTAATCTAGAAGAAAATTTTGAAGTTAGAATCTTCTTAAAAGACCTTCAAAAACAAGATAGAAATACGATAGAAGTAAACTGAAACAAGTCAAGAACGTTAGAAGTAAATTCGACTCTTAGAGTTAAATTAGAAGAATTATTCCACATTCAGAAGAACATCTAAAATAATATCAAGGCATACAGAATTATTCTGGAAGAAATTTTAGCATGTTAGAAGCAACTCAAAATGCCAACATAATACTCAAAAGATCCTCAGAAGCAACTCAAAATCTTTCTCAAAGGCATCTTCAAGAAGGAAGGAGTCAAAGAAAAATAATAGAAGCAAATGTAACCTTCACAGGTATATCAGAAATCTTTTAGAAGTTCTTCAGAAGCTCAGAATATGACCATTGACAATAAAATCAATGCATAGAAAATTTGAAGAGAATACTATCAAGAAATCACTTATTATAGAAATTTAGAGGAACCACTCAGAAATTCAGTTAAGCTATGAATCAAATTTCAGAAGTTCTAGATACTTAACTCAGAAATTCTAAAGCCCAATAGAATGCCAAAGTCATTACCAACTCAGCCTACCAAATTTGAAAAAAATGCTAAAGGTTCAAATCGCTAAATCAAAGCCTATAAAAAGATGATTAAGCCAACACTTAATTATACCTGAGAACACACTGAAAATATGTGATTCAAGAAGAACATTCATGATCTTCCATGATTCAACTCTAACTGCTACAATATTCCCAAAGCATTCAAAACCTTCAAAGCCAGATCTATGTCAACTTCAAAAGGACTTTGAACCTGATCTTATTGCATACTTTGTTCATTCAATTGATTTTTAATTTTAGTTTAAGTCCTCCTATGTAAGGGGCATTAATCTATACATTTCCATTTGGAAGAATAGTGAGTTAGTTAGTGAGTTTTGTGAAACCAATTATTTGTAAAAGTTTCTGGTTAGCTTGGAAAACCAGTAAATTAGTTACTAAGCTTGAAAATCAATGTGTATAAGTTAGTTGGTGAGCTTGGAAATCAATGTGTAAAAGCTTTTGGTGAGCTTGGAAAACCAGTGAGTTATTGGTGAGCTTGTAAAACTAAAAAGTGTTTAGTGGAACCTGAGTTCAATAAAGGAGACAAACTCAAAGAAGTGGAGTAGGAACACAAGAAGGGTATATGCTATGAGTTTCATTTTCTTATATTTTAAGCACATCTCTTAAGTTATTGGCTAAAATTTTTGAAAGCACAATTCACCTTCCCCCCTCCCCCGTTCTTGAGCTACATCCAACTAGGGACCAACAAGTGGTATCAAAGCAGGCTTTACTAGTTAATTTTTAATTACCATTATATTAACTTGTGAAGAGATTCAAATGGTCAGTATATTCCAGAACACATCTGTTGAAGGACAATCCACTTTCAAACCTCCACTTTTTGATAGAACCAATTATGGGTATAAGAAGATGAGGATGAAAAATTTCTTGATTGCCACAAATGACCAGTTGTAGCTTGTATTAAAGAATGGAAAGAATGTTATAAATATAAAAGATAAATATCCACTAGAAGATATTCAAATAGTAGAACATGATGCTAAGGCAAATAATTATCTTTATTATGCACTATCTTCATCTGAATTTGAAAAGATTTTTGCTTATGATTCAGCTAAGAAAATCTGGGATAAACTTCAAGTAACACATTAAGGTACAAATCAAGTAAAGGAAACTTAAATTAATATTCTAAGGTAAGAATATAAAGCCTTCTCTATAAAGGAGTCAGAAACTATCTCTAAAATGTTTGGAAGGTTTTAAAAAATAACCGATTGACTAAAAAGCTTGGGAGAGAAATATGAAGAACTAAGTTAGTTAAAAAGATTGTGAGATCTCTACCAAGATTCTGGATGCCTAAAGTGACTATTATTTAAGAAGCAAAAGATCTGGATAAAATGATAGTGGAAGAACTCATGGGATCATTTATAACCCATTAAGTATTAATGAAACAAAAGGTTCTAGATAAATTCAAAGGCAAGAAGATTGCTTTACAAGCTGATTCAGAGAATGAAGAATCTTTAGAAGAAGCCTAAACGAGTGAAGATGATGAGGATATGACAATGATAACCAGAAGATTCAAAAATATAATCAATAAGAGAAAATTTGGAAACAACTTCAAAAATAACAATAAGAACAAGGAAAAGAAAAAGAAAATTCCAATATGTTACAATTGCAACAAGTCTGGGCACATGAGATTTGAATTTCTAGAACAAGACAAAAAGCAATGAGATAAGAAGAAAAGGTAAACTTTACTTTGACAAAAAGAATATTTCTAACAATAGGAAATTTAAAAAGAAGAAGAAAGCTATCGCTGCATGGGAAATGCTTGAGAATATGATGCAAGAAAGCTCAAGTGATACAGAAGAAGAAAATGAAGCACAATTTAGTTCATTTAGCTCCAAAGAAAGAAATCAGGATGAGCATCATATAGGAATAAGCTTCATGGCCATCCATGAAGATGAGGTAAATTCAAAACCTGAAACTTATGATCTAGAAGAATTATTACATGAATTGTACTCAGATTTCAAAACTTTAAAAGCTTAACATAAGGAAACAAAAAGAGAACTAGAAAGAAGAATCTATGAATGCTCTAATTTAAGACAAGAAAATACTTAGCTCAAGACTAACTAAAACCTTAACATAGAACTTGAGCAGATGAAAGTAGAAAATCATGTCCTTAGAGAAACATTACCTTTACTTTATTTAAACTAAAGACAAAGAAGAAAAGTAGAGAAAACTAAAGAAAGAAAAATAGCAATCACAGAAGAGAATTAGAACCCAAATAGAATTTCATTTGGGTACCAAAAGCTGTTGGTAACATAATAAATACAAAAATATCTCTAGATAACAGATTAATAGCATCTAAAAAGCAATGGGTGCCAAAATATTTTGCTACTAACCCACCTGGACTCATTCCTAAATGGGTACCAAAAATTATAGCTTAGCCTTATTATTCGTGGTGTGCATGAGAGCTACAAGGAGTAATAAATGGTATATTGATAGTGGTTGCTGAAGACACATGATAGGGGAGAAGGAGCCGTTCATAGAATTAAAAGCTAAAAATGGAGGAATAGTTACCTTTGGAGATAATGGAAAAGGTAGAGTGGTTGAGATTGGTAATATCAGTCAACCTCCTTCAATTACTATTTCAAATGTTTTACTATTAGAAGGATTAAAACAAAATATTTCAAGTGTCACTCAATTTTGTGATAATGGTTACAAGGTTGTGTTTGAATTACATATATTTATGTGAAAGATAATTAAAAGTCAGTTGTAGTACTTGGTAAAAGATGTAAAAATGTGTATTTAGTAGACTTAAGTAATATCCAAGTCAAATGTCTTATTGTGAATAATGAAGAATCCTTGTTGTAGAATAAAAGACTAGGACATGCCAACAAGTTCATGATTGATAAACTATATGACAAAGATCTTGTTATTAGCTTACCCAAACTAAAGTTTGACCAAAATGAATTGTGTAATGCTTACTTAAAATGAAAGCAAGTTAGAAAATCATTCAAATCTAACAAAGAAGTATGCACAACTAAACCACTTCAATTGCTTCACATGGATCTTATTGGACTAACAAGAACTAGAAGTCTTGGAGGAAAACATTATGCATATGTCATTGTAGATGACTATTCTAGATTCCCTTGGATAATGTTTCTCGTTTCCAAAGATGAGACTTTTTCATTCTCTGAAACATTTACCAAGTGTGTACAGAATAAACAAGATTCTCATATAGTAGCCATAAGAAGTTATCATAGTGGAGAATTTGAAAACTAGAAATTCACTACTTTTTGTGAAAGTAATGGAATTTTACACACATTCTCTACACTAAGAACACCTCAGCAAAATAGAGTACTTGAAAGGAAAAATAAATCCTTACAAGAAATGGCAACGATAATGTTGAGTGAATATGACTTACCTCAATATTTTTGGATTGAAGCAATGAATACTTCATGCTACATTATTAAAAAATTTTTTTGCTAGATCTATACTTAACAAAACTCCAATTGAATTATATTATGGTAGAAAACCAAATATTTCTCATTTTCACACTTTTGGTTGCAAATGTTTCATTCTTAACAATGGAAAGGAAAACCATGGAAAATTTGATAGCAAATCTGATGAAGGCATTTTCCTTGATTATTCCATTGTTAATAAGGCATTTAAAATCTACAATCTGAAAAATAAAATCGTAGATGAATCTATTCATGTAAAACTTGATGAAAGTACTAATTCATCTAGAAGAATAAGTGATATTGATGATGAGATAAGAGATCTTACAACTTCTGTGGAGAAAATAAAGATACAAGATAAAGACAAAGATCCTTCACAATTAGAAAAACAAAAAGATGGAGAAGAAATAAATGATGGACCATCTATTAATGAGGTAAATAATAAAGGTAACAATTCTTTTCTTAAAGATTAGAGATTCATGCATGATTATCTTAAAAATCAAGAAATTGGTGATATTTATGATAAAGTGAGAACTAGATCTTCATATTATCAAATATGTGGTAATTTTGCTTTTATTTCTCAACTAGAATCAACTTGCATAGACAAGCTTTGGAAGATAAAAATTGGATTATAGCTATGAAAGAAGAATTAGACCAATTCAAATGTAATAATGTGTGGATGCTTGTTCCAAGGTCTAACCATCAATCTGTTATAGGAACTAAGTGGGTCTTTAGAAACAACTTAGATAAATCTAGTATAGTAATAAGAAATAAAGCAAGATTAGTAGCAAAAGGAAACTGTCAAGAGGAAGGAATATACTTTAAAGAATTGTATGCTCCTATTGCTAGAATTAATCTTTTAGAATGTTGCTAGCATTTGCATTTTTCATGAATTTTAAGATTTATTAAATGGATGTTTGAAGTGCATTTTTGAATGGTTTCATTAATGAAGAGGTTTATTTAGAAAAACCTCCTCTGTTTGAAGATCGTTATGATCCAAACCTTGTTTTCAAACTCAAAAGAGCTCTCTATGGATTAAAACAAGCTCCTACAGTATGGTATGAGAGATTAAGTAAATTCTTAATAAAAAAAGGATTTACTAGAAGTAAAGTAGACACCACACTCTTCATTAAGCATGATAAAAGTAATATGCTAATTGTTAAAATCTATGTGGATGATATTATATTTGGTGTAACTTATAATAAATTATGTTGGGATTTCTCTAAAGTAATGCTAGGAGAATTTAAGATGAGTTTAATGGGTGAGATAAAATTTTTTCCAGTACTTCAAATAAAATATATGAAGGAAGGAATCTTTATCCATCAAGCAAAATATACTAAAGAATTACCTAGGAAATTTGATTTAGAAGAAGGAAAACCATTGTTCACAACAATGAGTACATCCATTAGAATGGATAAGGATGAAAAAGGTAAATCTATCTATCAAAAACTCTATAGAAGCATGATAGGATCTCTTTTATATTTAACTAAAAGTAGATCAAATATTATGTTCAATGTTTGCATGTGTGCACGATTCTAGTCAGATTCTAAAGAATCACATCTAGTTGCTATTAAGAGAATATTTAGATTCCTTTTAAACACTCTAAACCTTGGTTTATGGTATCTAAAAGGTTCAAAATTTGAATTAGTTGGGCACTCAAACTTAGATTTTGCATGATATAAGTTAGATAGGAAGAGTACTTTAAGATCATATCAGTTTCTTTGAAGAATGATCATATCATGGGTCTCTAAGAAACAAACATCTATTGCTCTATTAACTACTAAGGCTGAATATGTAGCTGTAGCTAGTTGTTGTGCACAGATTCTCTAGATGAAACAACAAATGAATGATTATGGTTTAAAATATGTTGATGCGCCTATTAGATGTGATAGTACTAGTGCAATAAATTTGATAAGAATCCAGTATTGCATTTCAGAATTAAACACAGAGTCAGACATCACATTATTAGAGATCATGTACAAAATCATGATACTTGTTTAGAATATGTACCAATTGAAAATTAGTTAATAGACATTTTTACAAACCCACTTGGAGCAGATAAATTTTGTAAAATCAGGAGAGAACTTGGTGTACTAGATCTCTGCATATAAATGCATTTGCATGATTTAATCATTTTATAATGATAATGATCCCACAATTACAATTAAGAAGCCTGAATGTTAAATTCCAACATTTAGACTGCTTTAGAAATAATTCAGAAATTCTAATAGAACATTTAGAATGCTTCACAAGTACTATCAAAATTTTGATATAATCTCAAAATAATTTTTCAAAATTAACATTTTCCATAGAAGTTCTATGACACCTACTAAGAACTTCTGATGCACGGGCTTAATTGCCCATAACTTCTTTTTTTTTTAAACCCTTCTGCACAATATGTGCTCAGAACTTCTGAGGTTATAAGCACAGAACTTCTAATAAATTTCTTCTTGCCATAGAATCTCTAACAGAGTATATAATAAGCTCCAACCCTTACAAAAACCCTAGCCTAAGAAATTTTGTACATTTATTTCCGATCTTTGAGCCCTTCTTCAGAAATGGTGATTCAAATCTCTACATCACCTACATTTTTCCCTCCTCTAAATCATTCTCACTTCACTTCATCCTCAGAGATTTATCATTCCTAGAATCTCCTACAACCCTCTCTTTCAAAGCCCTAAGCCAAAAATCCTCCAAGCTGCTGCAAATGGCTAGGATAAAGAGGGCAAGCAAATGAGCTAAAATCTCATCTACAAATTCTGAGATAAGGAGAAGAGAAAGTTCAGAAGACGAGACTTCTAGAAAGACAAGAAGAAACAAGATTATGTCCTAAAGGTAATCTTTAATAACAACTCTTTGGCTCACAATAAGTTGATCAAGTATTTTGAAGGAAGAAAAATTAGGAAAGGAAGAGTTTTTGATTTTGAAGTATTTAGAGAAAATGGCCTAAACTTGGAAGTGACCAATTGGATTAAGTTCCAAGGCTGGAAAAATTTCATGAGCTACAAGGATAAATGCAACACTAGAATGATTCAAGCCCTAGTCACTAGTTTCAATTACAATACAAGAAAATTGTGGATTGGAAAAGCAAATAAATCTATCTCTTCAAGTACAATATAAGAAAATTGTGGATTGGAAAAGCAAATAAATCTATCCCTAGATAACATAATAAATGCATTCAGCATTCCTCAGATAGAACAACACAAAATAGATTGGCCATCTGACAGAACTAAGCTATTTTCAGATCTGGCTAGGGTAGAAATCAAAGAGAATGTAAATTACTTGCATGTTAGCCATTTGAATTTAGATCTTAAGCTTGCTTATATCTTGATCTTCAACAACATATATCCAAAGTCAGGAGGTACAAATTATATTTTTGAGAAGGAAGCCAAAATTTTGTGGGCTATGAAGCATAGGAAGAGACTAGACATTACTCAGATCATTGCTGATTAGCTATACTTGGTTAAGACATCTAACTAATATTATCTTCCTTATGCGATAATAATGAGCAGATTTCTTAAGATAGCCAATATTGATCTTTCTAAAGAAGATGGAGAAGAGTTGATGGCAAGAGAAACAATAAACAAAGACACTTTAAAGAGAATAAGCTTCAAATCAACTCCACGGGGCTAGATTTCTCAGAATCCAAGAAAAGAAGAACAATAAAGAGAACAAGAACCAAAGAAGAGGGAAGAGACATACAAGAGACTATGGAAGAAGCAATAAACATAAGACAAGAAGCCACAAGAAGGAAATGAAGAAGAAACAGAACAAGAAGACATAAAGTATAGCAGTAGTACCTTCTAGACCTACCCAAAACCAACAATAATCATCCCTTCCTCAACCTCATCAACCCACTTACTCAATTCCACAAAATATTGATACCACTCTTTCAGCCCATCCACTACCCATCCATACAAGGTTAACCAACCTTGAAACCCAAAACTCAAATCTCTCAACATAAAGATAGACTCAATTTAGGAATCACTAGTTCACAAGCTAGATGCATCGAGTGCTCAAATTGAAGCTATCAAAACCCAACCTCAAACCCAAAATTCACCATCCTACCCATTCTCTCACCAACAACCTCACAAATCTTCTTCTCTCATTCATTTCCCTACACACTCATCATCTTCCATTTCACATTCATTCACTCCAGTTCTAGAACTTGTCCAGCCTTAGGTTGAACACTTTGAAACTATTCTTCAAACTCCTACTCAAATACAACCCTCCTTAGTCTTCCCCAAATTCATACCCATTGAATCATTACCCATTTTGCCAGAAGAATATCTTTCTAATCCTTATAGAGCTATTATTAGGCATGGATGGTTTTTCACCAGACTACTTCCTAGGTTTTGTTTCCTTCCCCATGGACTATCAATCTTTTTGTACTAGTCTTATTATGATCTTATTCTATCAGGAGAAATTTTTCCATCTCAAATTGAAGAACTTCCTCCACATCTATAGAAGAGAGCTCCAACTCCTCTACCTTCTCCAAAATTAGTTCATGAAAATTGTGATTTTCTTCTTCATATTTTTCATCCAATCAAAGTAACATATTTTGAATTCAAAGCTCAATTAGATATCAATTCTGACATTGCTCAGATGTTTCTATCCCACAACCTCAACAATCATCCTAAACAACTACCATTTCCATAAATCACTGATCAAATTGCCCTTTCCAAAATCCAACTTATCCCTGATCATCCTCTCACACCCACAAGCCATATAATTAACATTCCTTAATTAAAATAATTCCAAATGCATATACTGAAAAACTTCTACAATTGCTTCCAGCATCAAGGCCTCCTAGAACAACAATTCCATCTCCCTTAGGACCTCTCATTATCATTTTTATTACTAAAAAAGAACTCTCATTTTACTCCAAAGCTAATCTACAAGCTATTGTTGACAACCTTCTTCTTCCTTGTCTAAAGCTTGCTAATTCATCACTCTACTACAAAATTTGGGTGTGTTAGTCCAAACCAGACCCCTCAACTAAACCAACCTCACCTTCTCCAAAAATAGTTAGAAAATAAAAATCCTCACCCTCTCCAAAAACATCTAGAAAACCACCTTTTGGTCCCATAAAACCAACTGTACAAACCAAACCAAAAATAAAACCCAGAATTCCACCTCCAAAAGTTCAAAAAAAGGCGTCTTCTCCTTGCCATACACTATATTATGAAGAATACATGGCTACAGTGAATGCCAACACTAAAGCCATTCTAAAGAAATAACCTCCTCTTTTTCCTGAACTCTTAGACCCTACCTTTAAAGAATGTATTGGTATCATTTATGTTTTAACTTATAAAAGCCCCTTCTTAACCCTAGAACCACCAAGCATAATTCCTAAAGATCCCACTTTTATTCCCCCTCCTCCTCCTAGAATTAAAAAATCTGTATCTAAACCTATGTCATCTTCCAAATGACCCACTCAAAAACCTACCTCCACAACAACAATCCCTCCTTCTGAAGACCCCCGCTTCTTTCCTCTAACTTACACTAGAAAACCTAGAACCTAACTTATTACTATTTTTAACTCACATCTTCCTTTTTTGGCTATATTCATTATTCCATGTGAAGTTACTACCTTGTGTTGTACTTTTTCTGATGTCTCTTACTTTGCTATGATCTATCTCCATTTTATCTAATGTATCTCAATTACTCTGTTGTGTAATTTTATCTATCACTCTAATGTATACATGTTTCACCATTCTAATGAATTTCTTATCACTCTCTTTTACCCTATACTTGCATTTTAGATTTTAGTCCTTTTGATTATGACAAAAATGGGGAGAGAAATGAGAGAAATAGAAAATAACTAAGTGCATACATTCATAGGGAGACTACCCATGCAGGGGGAGCCCCACTTAGTCAGTAAAAACATATTGCATGTTCTACATTTTTTATGAAAGGTTTATCACTCAAATGTTTTGTCATCATAAAAAAGAAAAGAATGTTAAGTCTAATCTCTTTACTAAGCTTGATTTTGATGATGAATGAGTTTAAACAACCTAGTTTTGATGATGAAAAAACAAATGAGTGAAGATTTAAGGTACAAATAGGTTTCAAAGTGATGCAACATTTATATATAATAACAAATTATGGAGAGTAAATGTTAGTAATAAAAGGTGTTAATTATAAAATTATTACATTAACCCTTTAAAGGAAGATACTTTAAAAAGGAATGCTCAAATAAAATTTATTCAGAAATTGCTTAGAAGTAAATTAGAATCTATTCAGAAACTTGGCATGAAAATCAGAAGTTAAGAAGTATTCAAGAATCAACTTAGAACCCCATTTGAAGTATGTCAGAACCCCATCAAAAATATAATGCAAAACTCAGAAGTAATTAGATGTTTCTCAGAACCATATTAAAGGTAGATTAGAACCTTGTCAGAATGAAGGTGTAGAATTATTGCACATTAGAAGTCAAATAGAAGCTTTCTCAAAATTATAGAAGTATGCCAGAAGTTAAACAGAGAAACTTTCTACACTTACAAATTTTAAAGAAGAACCTCAAAAACAATATCAAAGCATAAAAAATTAATCCAAAAAAATTATAAAGTCAGAATCTTCTAAGAAGACCTTCAAAAACAAAACAAAAATACAATAGAAGTAAACTGAAACAAGTCAAGAATGTCAACAGTAAATTTGACCCTTAGAGTTAAATCAAAAGAATTATTCCACATTCAGAAGAACATCAGAAACAATATCAAGGCATATAGAATTATTTTAGAATAAATTTCAACACGTCAGAAGCAACTCAGAATGCTGACATAATACTTAGAAGATCCTCAGAAGCCTTCTCAGAGGCATCTTCAAGAAAGCAAGAGTCAAAGAAAAATAACAGAATCAAAATCTAATCTTCATTGGTATATCAGAAGTCTCCCAGAAGTTCTTCAGACGCTCAGAATATCACCATTGATAGCAAAATCAACGCAGAGAAAATTTAAAGAGAGTACTGCCAAGAAATCACTTATCATAGAAATTCTGAGAAACCACTTCAGAAATTCTGTTATTCTATAAATTAGATGTTAGAAGTTCTGGGTACTTAACTCAAAAATTCTGAAGCCCGACAAAATGCAAAAGTCATTACCAATTGTACCTAATAAATTGGAAAATGGTGATAAAGATTGTAATGACTAAATCTTTTCAAAGCTTATATAAAGATGATTAAGGTAATACTTAATTATATCCAAGAACACACTAAAAATCATCTGATTCAAGAAGAGCATTCATGATCTTCTATCATTCAACTCCAACTGCTACAATATTGCCAAAGTATTCAAACCCTTCAAAGCTAGATCTACTTCAACTTCAAAAGGAGTTTGAATGTGATCTTATTACATACTTTTTTCATTCAATTGAGTTTTAATTTTTATACAAGTCTACCTAAGTAAGAGGCATTAATCTATACATTTCCATTTGAAAAAATAGTGAGTTAGTTGGTGAGCTTTGTGAATGAAATCAACAGTTTGTACAAGTTTCTGGTTAGCTTAGAAAACTAGTAAGTTAGTTCGTAAGCTAGCAAGCCAACACATGTAAGTTAATTGGTGAACTTGGAAATCAATGTGTATAAAAATTTCTGGTGATCTTGAAAAATCAGTAAGTTGTTGGTGAGCTTATAAAACTAACAAGTGTTTAGTGGAACCTGAGTTCAAAATGGAGTAGGAACCTAGGAAAGGCCGAACCACTATAAAAATCTTATAGATATGTGCTGTGAGTTTAACTTTCTTGTATTTTAAGCACCTATCTCAAGTTATTGGCCAAAATTTTTGAAAGCTTAATTCATCCCCCCTCTTAAGCGACAATCCAGTTGGAGACCAACACATTTAACCTTTCCATCCTCCGATCACTTTTACTTGATTTTTCTTCCAGTTTAGCTCCATTCTTCCACTCTTCAATGTACCTAGAAAAATATATAAAACATATGAAATGCATACAAATCCTCAAGGATCAACAAGTAAACAAGCTTGTTCAATACTAAATATAAGTGAATAAAATTCACTTATCACCCCTTGCTTTCTGACCCAATAATTGAAGGTTTTACAAAGATTGCCTCTTATAAAGGTTGCCTATATAGAAATGAAAGTGTGGAAAGAAATAAATGTATCATTGATAAATACAGATTCTTTTGGCTCCAAATTTTTTTTGCTAAAGATATGCTTTGAATGCAGCTTGACGTGTTGCTCAATGGAGTAGAAAAATTAGTAGAGAAACTTTAAGAATGTTCTGTAAATTTCCTCTATAAAATTTCTTGCTTGGGTTCTCTTTTGTTCATTCCCGATTGCTTCTTCTAATAGTTGCATTCAAATCTTGCCATTGAGGTAGGTGATGATCATTGAATGCAAGACAATGTTGAGAATATGACCATTGTTTTGTTTTCTCGATTCTTGAATTTTTTGAAGTAAATATTCTTGCTTGACTGGAATGAAGAAGATGCTTCAACCAGGAGAGTCATTCTTTCAGAGAATGTCGATAGCCTTGGTTTGTCCAAAATAGCTATTATAGCTCACAAAGACTTTTTCAAAATGTTTCACTGTGTCCAAGGTAAAATTAGAATTTTAGCACCATGACTTCTGATTATGAGTTCATAGTGTCCAAACTTAACTTCATAGCATACAAAAGATAGTTTTATGCTTTGCCTTCATCCAAAACAAGATTGTTGTCTATCTAAAGTATAGTCCAGAGATTTGACTATATTCAAACTTGCATCCATTCTAATTTATTCTTCCAGCATCCAAACATATGTCTTAAGTGACTTCGAAATACTAAACTTCTTCATGTAATGACTTTTATCCTTATGATTTCAGACATGTTCCTACATTTGAAATTATCTTAAGTTAAGAGTCACTAGTTCTTGAGAACATTTACAATTACAATTATCTCAAGGGAAGATCGTTTGCACTACAAGGAGATTATCAAGGATCAAGTCTTTCTAGAAATTTTCGAGAAACAAGAAGATTGAGGGTTCTAAGTGACAAAGGCGAATTAAATAATAAGAAACCCATTCAAGTCTCCCAAGTGTATTCACTCCAAGGTGCTGCCAAGATCAAAGAGCTTCAAACACCACATTAACACTACATCAAGGGAGTTTCAATCCACTATAATATGATTATTGTTTTATCATTTGTATTTATGTTTTAACTATGTGTACTTATCCATTTAGAGAGAGGCATTTCTCTATACACGTTGATTTGTAGAATTCTTGGTTAACTCACTGAAAAACAAAGGTTGGGGAGTTCGTAGTTAGCTCATTGAAAAACCAAGGTTATTGATTTGCATATTAGCTCTTGAGAAACAAGATTGTATGAGTTGGTGGTGAGCTCTTGGGAAAACCATCATTGTAAGAGTTGTTGGTGAGCTCTTGAAAAAATCAATAGTGTAAGTTTCTTATGAGCTCGGTAAATTGGTGTATGAGTTTTCGGTTAGCTTGGGAAACCAAGTGTGATTCTACAGGGTATAGTGGAACCCAAGGTTGGTAAACCTTGGAGAGTGGAGTAGGTACCAAGGGAAGGCCCAAACCACTATAATTTGTGTGTACAACTGTTTACTTTCTGGCTTTCCATTGTTATATTGTTAATTTTATTTTTAGCTAGCACACAAGCATGAAAAAGAGGGATTGATTACTCAGGAGTTAAGCAAATAGTTTCTAAACCCAATTCACCCCCATCTTGGTTACAGCCACCTAATGGGACCAACATGTTCTCCATCTCTTTCATGTCTAAATACAATAGAGATTGCCTAGTCTTGAGTCCTTCTAGGATATGCAAAATGGATCAAATATCACTTATTCTTCTTGATCTCTTTTAAGTCTAAACACAATAGAGATTATCCAATCCTGAGTCCCTCCAGGATATCAAATTGAGTCATAAACCACCTAGTTTTGATTCGATTTGGGGTGAATCTGGGTGATTTCTACTATTTAAATTGCAAGAAATCATAAAGATAATAGATTTTTTGTGACCCAATTTGCATATTCCAGAGGGACTCAGGATTGGGTGATCTCTATTATTTTTAGACCTTAAAAAGACTAGAAGAAAATAGATTATATATGACCCAATTAGTGTATCCAGGAAGGACTTAGGACCAGGATATCTCTATTGTGTTTAAACTTGAAAGAGACCAAAAGAAAATAGGTAACCTAGTTTTAGTCTAGCTTTCTCACATTGCGCATGAGAAGCTTAGGAAGTGTGGGCCAAGTTGACCGGGTTTTTGTTAGCTCTCTCAATTTCTAATGAGAAGCTTAGGAAGAGTGGGCCAAGTTGATTGAGTTTGGTTGATTTGAAATGGTTTTGTTAAGGTTTGACTTGGCGAGTGATGACTTAGTGACCCGATCCTAGACTTAGGTTTTTGGAAGAGTGGTGTTTGCTAAGGTTAGACTCAGTGAGTTATGACTAAGTAACCTAGTTCAAGACTTGGGTTTTAGATGAATAGTGTTTTTCAATATCCCATGGAAAACTAAAAGCAGGCGATCTACACTTTTAGCCTGTGAGAGATCGTAGAATCAGGTTGCATAAATTAATTCTAATTACACTTTAAGTTAATTATGCCTAATCATGATTAGTAGTAATGATAATGATTAATGCTAATGATAGTTCTTAACTAATTTAAGATAATGTCATCATTTCCCTGATTTTATTAGTTGTTTCCAGGGCAACTCTACCATTTACAGGGTCTAATTAGTGTTTAAATAAGTTTTAATATGTTTTAAATGCCTAATCCCCCATTATCCTATTGTCCATTAATTCTATGGGACTCGCCATTACAACAACATGGGTGGAACTCACATGTGTACCATAGTGGGGCCATGGTAGTGTGCCCTCAAGCACTAAGAGATATTACTAGTGTATAAAGGACACTAGTGTCAAAGGAGGCACTTGCCTCTTGAAGAATCCTTAAGCTTCTTCAATCCAAAATTATATCTCAGGTAAGAGATGGGAGGAGTTATTTATAGGGTTGGAGCCTGATTACACCTCCATGGGCATTTTGGGAAATAAGAGCTTAATTGCACTCCTAGGTGTATTTTTGAAAACTGGAGCTTGGTTGCCATGTCTTGGAAGGGAGCCTAACTGCCATGTCTTACAAAAGATTCTGACTACTACATCTTAGAAGGGAGCTTGACTTCCACATCTTGGAAGCAAGCCCAACTACCAAATCTTGGAAAGGACCCTGATTGCCATGTCTTGGAAGGGAGCTTCACTGCCATGTCCGGGGCAAGAGCCTAACTACCACATCTTAGGCAAGAGCCTGACTGCTATGTCTTAGAAGGGAGCCTGGCTGCCACAATTAGAAGGGAGACTGACTGTCACATCTTGGAAAAGAGCCTAACTACCACATCTTAGGCAAGAGCCTGACTGCCATGTCTTGGAAGGGAGCCTAGCTGCCACATGTTAGAAGGGAGCCAGGCCATCTTGGAAGGGAGCTTGACTGCCATGTCTGGGGTAAGAGCCTAGATACCACGTCTAGGGCCAAAGCTTGACTGCCATGTCTTGGAAGGGAGCCTTACTGCCACATCTTGGAAGGGAGCCTAACTGCCATGTCTTGGAAAAGTGCCTAATTGCCATGTCTTAGGCAAGAGCCCGACTATCACTTCTTGGAAGGGAGCTTGACTGCCATGTCTTGGAAGGGAGTTTGTTTGCCATGTCTTGGAAGGGTGCCTTACTACCACGTCTTAGAAGGGAGCCCGATTGCCACTTAGTAAAGAGCTTGAATTCCACATCTTTGGGAAAAGCCTGATTGCCATGTTTGGGCTAGAGCCGAACTACCATGTCTTGGAAGGGATCTTAATTGCAAAATTTGGGGCAAGAGCCAGACTCCCACTTCTTAGGTAAGAGCCTAACTACCATGTCTTGGGCAAGAGCTCGACTGCCACATCTAGGGCAAGAGCTTAACTGCCATGTCTCATCAGGGAGCCTGACTGCCACTCTTGGAAGGGAATCTGAGTGCCACATCTTAAAAAGAGCCTGACTGCCACGTCTCAGGCAAGAACCTGACTACCATGTCTTAGAAGGGAGCCTAGCTATCACATCTTAGAATAGAGCCTGGCTGCAACATCTTGGAAGGGAGCTTGACTACCATGTCTTGGAGGGGAGATTGACTGCCACGTCTGGGTAAGAGCCTAGCTAGCACATCTTGGAAGGGAGCTTGACTGCAACATCTAGGGCTAGAGCCTGACTACCATGTCTTTGGCAAGAGCCAGACTGCCACGTCTTGAAGGGAGCCTGGCTGCCATGTCTTAGAAAAGTGCCTAATTGCCATGTCTTAGGCAAGAGCCTGACTGCCACTTCTTGGAAGGAGCCTGGCTGCCACGTCTTCTAAGGGAGCTTAGCTGCCATGTCTTGGAAGGGTGACTTACTATCATGTCTTGGAAGAGAGCCTAGCTGCCATGCCTTGGAAGGGAACCTGATTACCACATCTTGAAAAAGAGACTCACAACCACATCTTGGACAAGAGCCTTACTGCCACATCTAGGGCCAAAGTCAAACTGACATGTCTTCAAAGGGATCCTAACTGCAATGTCTGGGGTAAGAGCTTGACTACCAAGTCTTAGGTAAGAGTGTAACTGTCACATCTTGGGCAAGAGCCTGACTGCCATGTCTAGGGCAAGAGACTAACTGCCACGTATTTGGGAAGAGCCTAACTGCCACATCTTTGGCAGTAGCCTGACTACCGCATCTCAGGGGCCTGGCTGCAACGTTAAGGGCCAGTTTGGGAAGTGCATTTTTTATTGCAACACCCAGATGAGAATGAAATTTTTACAAATTTTCCAAATACACCTGTCACATATGCATTTTCTAATATAATTAGAAATACCATATGAGGTTCCAAAACACTTGAATAATCATTATTTTGGATGAAATTTAAGAATTCTAATTTAATTCCAATTTTATTGGAAATATGTTATGAATCTTCTTTTCTCTAGTTAAATCTTTGGTGGGCCACATTAGTTATACCATTCAAGCATATTAGGCATGTTGGATCATTTTGCCAAATTTTAAAATTTGTAGCACCACCTAATGCAATCAAAGGACCATGGGATGCCACTTGACTTGGTATCTCTCATTTGCCAAAATGTCAACTTGGAAAGGTAGCACCACATGTATGTCTTCACTTTTTGGCAATGCTTTTAAAGTGGGCCATCTCATTACTTAGCTTTCATGGCACTTTAGCAATAATAAAAAATTATGCCCATCTCCATATGTATGACATCTTGGCAACAAACCTGCATCCCATATATATCACATGGAGCACATCCAACCCAAAAAATGGGCATGAAATCTGGATGGTGCTGATAATTATCCTTTTCCAATCAACTCATCCACACGGGCCCCATTTCATGCTATTGATTTCAAAATTTGTTTCGGTGAGGAGCTCAACACCAAAATCTATGATCATTTGATTGGATGGTGCAAATTTAATTATTATGATTCTATAATTGCTGGTGACATTTCCTACCTAGCTACATAGATGGGAGCAAATTCAGGGGGTAGCCTATTGTCCGAGTGTGTAAGGAAGGATGCCAAGTGTTCCTGATTGCGTGATGGCCATGTCATTTGTTCAGCTTTGCAAGTAGAGTCTTGACTACATGGGTAATAGCAATAATATCCAATGAATAATACTGATATTTATACGATGTCCAACTGCATGGACAAAATCCACTTGTGACAATTCCTCATTTGCACAGAACATTAGCATAAGCTGAAAATAGTTGACTACAAAACATCTACCCATCTATCTTGGTTGCACGGGCAGACACTACATCTAATTCATCCAAACCCATCTAGTTTGTACAAGTGACCATTATTTCATTGGTGGACAAGGACTCCATTTGCTTTGGCTGGAATGTAAATGCCTTTCTGATTGTGCGTTGTAAGGGTATGACATCCTTTTTAACAAAACTTTCTAGTTGCCTGGTGATAATAACGTTCAAATGCTTTATTTCCATCAAAATCCAAGTTGCATGTGTTAATCCAATCCATTAATCTAAATTTCTCCACTATGAATTTTATTTTTAGACCCAATAGTTACTATGCATGAGCCGGGAGGAAGCAAACATTAGGGGCATTTGGGTCAAAAGCCGGGAGAAAGCAAACACTAGGGGCATTTGGGTCACAAACTATGTATTTTTTTTTGGTCTCTTTTAGGTCCAAATACAATAGAGATCACCCAGTCCTAAGTCCTTCTGGGATATGCAAATTGGGTTACAAAACATTTACTGTCTCTATGGTTTCTTATAGTTTAAATAGCAGAAATCACCAAATCTTGATTTCATCTAGGACATACAAATTAAATCAAAATACCTATTCTTTAGGTTGATTCAGAGTCTAGAAATCTAGTCTAGATTTGTGTCATCCTCTCCGCCCATTGGCTTGAGGCGATCCCCTAATTTTTAAGTCATTGCAATGTGGTTGGCGATCCCCAAAACAACACACATTTATTTGAGAGAGAGTGCATTTTATTTTTGGGTCTCTAAATGTATTGTAGTTTTCCTTTACATCAAGGACTTTCATCCTTTATGAAGATGTAATTAGGACCACTTATGGTCTAGGATGTGAATATGTAATTTTTTAATGTACACAACAAGTGTAATTAATTGAGGACAATAATAAAAATAAAAATTGTTTGATTCATTCTAATTAGAAAAATTTTTTTGTTCCATTTTTTAGTTTCTCTTTTTTTGTACTTGTTATAGTAACACTTTAGAAAATGCCCACTAATAGGTAGTTCTCCTATTACATTACTATTTGTAATCTTGTATAAGCCATTGGAGTATGCCTCTTGGATGACATAAGGCCCTCCCCATTTGGGCCCAAATTTTCCAATTAACTTGCCATATGCCATTAGTTCAATCCTTAGCTTGAGGGCCAAGTCACCTGGATGAAAAGCTTAGTACTTAACTGATTGGTTATATGCCTCAATTATGCGGCCTTGGTATAACTCGATCCTATGCTTGGCTTGAAACCACTTTTCATCCAAAGCATCAAGTTCCTCAAACCATAACTTGGCTTGTTTATCTATTGTCAACCCTTAATGCATTGCAACTCTTAGTGATTACAATTATAGTTCCAAGGGTAAGTGATAAGCTAATATGTTATCATGTTTCAATACCTAAATTTATCTATTTTGGATCCTCAATTGATGTATGGTCGTTGGCTTTGATAATATATTGCATTTAATGGATTTATTTTCTATTTCAAGTGTTAAAACTATTGAAGATGACAAAAGGCATCCATTTAAGGCAATTTTTGGTATATATGGAGATTGATTCAAGAAAAGTGTTTAATGTTGAAGTTTAATTCCATTAGGTTATCTATCCAATGAATCAAGAATCACATGATTTGGAGATCAACCATTGCAGTTATTACACAAATACTTCAACTGTCTCAAACTTTAGATCTATTGAATATGACAAAGGCGTCACTTGCATTCAATTTTAGACAAAGATTAACATTGATTTGGAAAATGTTTCAAACATGAAGTTATAGACTTGAAATTATATTTCCAACACATTAAGAATCAAGTGATTTTAATTGTATATGAGAAATATATGGTCAAAATAGTAGACACTGCTCCTAGACATTATGGATAACTACTTTCTGAGCCTCGGCTCAACAAGTAGGGTCGCGGCGCTAGTGCGTTTGGAAGTGCAAAAACTTAATATTTTGGGTATTTTGCATATTTTATATGTAAGACCACTTTGGGAATCCATATAGAGGTGCAACAAACTCTAATTGGGTTATTTGAAGAGGAGAAAACACAGAAATAAAGGCGACTTTTGAAGGAAACAAGGAAGAAGAGCTTTGGAGTAAGGAAGATTTACAACCTAAATATTTTCTTTTCTTTCTATTTAGTTCATCTATTATTTTTTAATTAACATTCAAACTTAGATTATGATGATGCTTATCAATTACTCAGTTTTAATTCAAATATAATGTTCTAAATTTCTTTTATCTAGGATTCAATGGATCCTAGTAATGAATCTTATGTTAATGTTTGATTTTTGAGTGTAATTATCTTCTTCCTCATTATTTCTTATTTTCTAAGCTTAATGTGTGCATGTGATTAGCTATTGTGTGTATGATTTGAGATTTCTAATTCATACTCAAGAGAGGTGAATTATAATTGATACAATGCAATTCATCAATATAAGTGGATTTGCTAGGTGAAATTGAATCCCTAGATATTTCATCCATTGATCTTTTTTCTTTTTCTCATGTGATCTATTAAAATTATTATTCTATTTAGATTTAGTTTTTACAACAATTGCTATAATTCATTTAATCAAATAATACCGATTTAAAATAAGTTTGGTAGTTAGTGTGTAACAACATACTTCATTGTGGGAACGATACTGAACTCACCTCATCTACATTACTGGTGATCGTGTATACTTGCATGAGAGCCAACAAGTTTTGGGTGTCGTTGTCTAGGAATCATTGAAGTTATACACTAATATAAATACTAATAATGACTAATATTACTTTGATTTTTCTTTTCAACCTAGTTTCTAGTTATATGTTTGGGTTGATTCTTAGGTTTAGTTTGTTTTGAATTATAGATTTAATCTATTTTTGTTATTTTCTTTGTTGTATAGAGTTAGTGCATGGTACAGAGTCAGCAAGGTGATCTTGTCGAATTTGACCCTGAAATAGATTGTACTTATAGAACAAGAGGAGAAAATAATCAAATCTGATTGAAAAGATGGAAGAAGTGGGTGTAGCTTAAAATCCACGCAGGCTCTTGAGACATTATGCTACCCCAACTTTTCAGGGACAAACATCATGCATAAAAAGACTTGCAATTCAAGCAAATAATTTTGAGATCAAGCCTTCATTCTTTCAAATGCTTTAGAAATTAGTGCAATTTAGTGGCCTTCTAAGTGATAATCCAAATAGCCACATAGATGTTTTTCTTGAAATCAATGATACAATCAAATATAATGGAGTTTCTAATGACATAATTAGGTTCAGATTATTTTCATTTTCTCTAAGAGACAAAGCTAAAAGTTGGCTTTCTTCTTTGCTTGCAGGATCAATCACTACATGAGATGATTTGGCATAGAGGTTCCTTAGTAAGTTTTTCCCTCCAACAAAATTTGCCAAGATGCATAACAATATTACAACTTTCATGCAAGTAAACAATAATTCACTATATGAGGCATGGGAATTCAAGGACTTGTAGAGGAGATGCCCACATCATGGACTACCCATATTGATGCAGGTATAAAGTTTTTATAATGGGACTAGTCCAAATTTTTGTTCTATGATTGATGTAGCTGTAAGAGGATCATTGAATAACAAAACTCCAGAAGAAGCTCATGAACTTTTGGAGGAGATGGCATCCAATAGTTACCAATGGCCTCCTAAGAGGTTATATATGAAGAGAACTATTGGAGTGCATGAAGTGAACGCTCTCATTGCAACCACTACACAATTCAGATTACTAAATAGAAAGTTGGCAATATGAATTCTTCAGCCATGAAAGTTCAGAGAGTAACTTGTGATTTTTGTTGTAGAGGACATGCTAGCATACATTGTTAGGTAGGTAAAACGTTTGCACAACCTAATGAAAATGCTAACTTTGTTAGGAATTTCAATAGGCTACAAAACAATCCCTACAACACCACTTACAATTTTGGGTGGCAAAATCATCCAAATCTTTCATTGAGTAATCAAAATGCGATGAGGGAACCATTAGAATTCATACAATTGGAAGAGAAGAGACCCAATCTAGAAGAAATTGTCACTAAATTGGCCAACAACACTTAAGACTAAATGAACAACACTGATATGAGATTTCAGAATCAAGAGGCATCAATGAGAAATCTGGAAAGGCAAGTAGGTCAATTGGTAAATATGCTATAAAAAAGATAACAAGGTTTTATTCCTAGAGACAGAGAGATAAACCTAATTGAACAAGTAAAAGCTATAACCCTAAGGAGAGGCAAGCAAGTCGGTGAAGAAGATGTAGAACAACTAGTTCCCAAGGCATTGCTAAGCAACCACAAGAGGCAAGAAAGAGAAACTATTTCTAGATAATCCTAAGTCATATGTGCCGCCAATTCTATTTCCTCATAGACTTCAGTAGCACAAGATGGATAAGTAATTTTTAAAATTTTTGAATGTATCTAAAAAATTGCATATTAACATTCCTTCTGTAGATGCCTTAGCCCAAATGCCTAGATAAGCAAAATTCTTGAAGGAGATCTTGGCAAACAAGAGGAAGTTGAGGAATATGAAACTATGAAGTTGATTAAGGAATATTCAACCATACTACAAAACAAACTGCCATAGAAGATGAAAGATCCAAGGAATTTCACTATCCCTTGCACTATTGGTCATAATTATTTTGAAAAAGCATTGTGTGATTTGAGTGCAAGTATTAATTTAATGCTTTTTTATTTTTAGGAAATTAGGATTGGAATAGGTCAAAGAAACCAAAATATCACTTCAACTTGCTGATCGCACAATTAGACATTGAATAGGAATTGTGGAAGATATTTGGTAAAAGTTCACAAGTTCATCTTTCTTATAGATTTCATGGTTTTTAACATGGAGGAAGACCAAAAGATTCTACTCATCTTAGGGAGGCCGTTTCTAACTACTAGACAGATGCTAATTGATGTACAAAAGTGTGAGCTCATGATGCATGTTTAGGATAAGGAAGTTAAATTTAATATTTTTAAAGCTATGAAACTGACTAGTAATTCTAGTGACTATTTCAAGGTTGATGAAGCGGAATAACTTATGGAGGAGAATGCAACAATTAACTAGCCCACTTACACACTTGAAGTAGGAGATAAGCCTCATGAATAACCTGTTAAATTGGAGGAACTGAATCACTCTAAGATTGGACACCACAAACCCTCTATTCATGAACCACTAAACATAAAGTTGAAGTCTCTACCACAACATCTAAAATATACATTTTTGGGGGAGTCCTCAAACTTGCTAGTAGTCATTTCATCCGTGCTCGATGAAGTTCAAGAGGACCAACTAGTGGATTTGCTACATGAGCAGGAACATGCATTCAATTGGACACTGGCTGACATCAAGGGAATTAGCCCTATTTGTTGTATGCACAACATCACATTCAAAAGTGACAAACTAAGGGAGAAATTTAAAGTGAATGCATGGAGAAGTGACAAAGTCAAGCTAAAGGCTATAAATTAAAACTACTTCTTCCATCTTTTTTAGGATTTTAGTTAAGTTTTTTTTGTTTTCTCTTTCTGCTTGGGTTCCTTTTTGATTTCTTAATTTTAGATAATCCCTCCTTGCAGCTATCGACTATTGAATCAACTCTAGTCCACCAGCCAAAAAAAAACACAACATCACTCCATTCAGGGAAGCCCTCAATCTTAACTTTCTTTTATTCTTTCACATTGAGGACAATGCTCAATTTAAGTTTAGGGGTGGGATCACAAAAAATTTTCTTAATGAGCTTCACTTTTTAATGATTTTGATGACTTAGCTAAGAAAATCTAAGAATAATTTATGCTAAAACATTGAAACTAAATAAGATTCTCTCTTGATGATTACTAACATATGCTTAATTTGTTTCTGCCATTGCATTTGATTTAGAAGGAAGGACAGATGCTACTTTGTGATTTAATAATTCTTATGATAAGTCCTTTTTAATGAGTGATGAAATTTTCATTGAGCACATTATGTCATGATCATGTTAAGTATATGTTGATTAGTTGATGATTTTATAAATTCAGTGACATATTTAGATTAACATAAGCATGCTAGAACTTGTTTGATTATCCCTCAAGGTGAAATGCTAGAAAACATGTTTACTTGAAAATGATTTAGGTATTATTTGATCAGTATGAGCCTTTCAAGCTAACCTAGTACATCATATCACTAGTGTCCCCATTGAGCCTTAATGAAAGAATGACATATGCAAAGCATATGAAAGACCAACATTCAATTTTCTTTTTGTAGCCTTTTCATCCAAACTTATTCAGTTTGAAAAATCATGTTTGACCTATTAAGAGACATAATTTATACCCATGGTTGTTAACTAGGTGTGAATGAAGCAAAAAAAGATAAGTTTTAGGGTACTAAAAAGAAAAATGTCAAAAAGAAAAAGAAAAAGAACGAAAATAAAAGAATCAATAAGGATTCAATCTTTAATTGAGGGGATCACATCCCAAAGAATTCAAAAGAAAATAAGTTTGGGAGTGTGGTAGTAATAAAGACCATATAAACAAAGAAAACCCCAAATAAAAAGTTAAGAGAGTAAATATTCATGTGCAAACACATTTATGATCTGTTACTTTGTGAGCCTTATTCCTTTTCGTTTGTTAGCTAAACCCAAGACCTGATTACAAGAATAGAAAAGACCTATTGATCCTAGTTAACAGAGCTATCTACATTAGTGGAGAAGGATTATAAAAATCAAACTTATGGGATATTTTATGAAAATTATTAGAATCACTGGATTGCATATCATTGATTGGAAAACATGCATGGATCATGAGACTAACAAAGCGCACACACATATATATTCTCATTTCATAAAAAGGTTAATGATGCATAAGTTTTAAGAGATTCCATGGCAACTATCTTGATTGATTTTTAGGTATCTGTATATGTGCAATTTGTCTGGCATGTTCTTGATTAATTGAGAGAGACTATCCTAACTATGTCTGTCATGTTCTTGATTAATTGAGAGAGACTATCACAACTATTTCATAAGTTTGGTTAATATTTTTCTCAAGGATGATTAAAAGCTAAGTTTGGGGTATTTGGTAAGCTAATATTTTAGCATGTTTCAATACCTAAATTCACCTAGTTTGGATCCTCAATTGATGTAAGTTCATTAGCTTTAATTATATATTGCATTGAATGGAGTTATTTTCTATTTTAGGTGTTAAAACTGTTGAAGATGAGAAAAAGCATCCATTTAAGGCAATTTTTGATACATATGGAAACTGATTCAAGAAAAGTGTTCAACATTGACATTTTATCGCTTCAGCTTAAATATCCAATGAATAAAGAATCACATGATTTGGAGATCAAATGTGGAAATTATAGCCAAAATATTGCAATTGTTTTAGACTTCCAATTTGCTGAATATGAGAAAGGTGTCACTTTTATTCAATGTTTGACAAAGATTAAGGTTGATTTGGAAAATATTTTTAACATGAAAGTTGTAAACCTCGAAATTATATTTTAAACAAATTAAGAATCAATTAATTCCAATATTATATGAGAAATATATGGTAAAAATAGTAGACATTGCTCTTGGACATTGTGGATAGCGACTTTTTGAGCCACGACTCAAAAAGTGGAGCCATCTCGCTAGTGTGTTTGGAAGTGTAAAACTTAATATTTTGGGTATTTCACATATTTAATGTATAAGATCACTTTGGGAATTTGTATGAAGGTGTAACAAACCCTAAATTGGGTTATTTAAAGAGGAGAAAATATAGAAATAAAGGGGACTTTTGAAGGAGACAAGGAAGAAGAGCTTTAGAGCAAGGAAAATCATTGGAGAAAGTTGCTGCAACCTGAATATTTTCTTTTCTTTCTATTTAGTTCATCAATTATTTTTTTAATAAATATTCAAACTTGGATTATGATGATGTTGATCAATTACTCAGTTAATTTTAATTCTAATAGGAAGTTCTAATTCTCTTTTATCTAGGGTTAGATGGATCTTAGCAATGAATCTTGTGTCGATATTTTGTTTTTTAGTTTAATTATCTTCTTACACATTGTTTCTTCTTTTTTAAGCTTAATGCATGCATGCGATTAGCTACCATGTGTATGATTTGAGATTACTAATTCATACGCAAGAGAGGTGAATTAGGAATAGACTCTTGAATTTAAGAACATATGATACTATGAAGTCTAGAGATAGCCATTGTACATGTGCAATCCGTGTGAGTATGACCTTGTGAGTGCATATATTGCACATGGATGCCTAAGTTTAATAGGTTTATTATTATGGATCTGCATGGAGACATAGTAGGTAACTTCAATAGGGACACCTACCATAGCACTTGAGAAAGGATGGTAGATACTTTAGTGCATCTGATTGATAATGATATGAATGATAATTAACTCAATGCAATTCATCAATATAGGTGGATTTACTAGGTGAAGTTGAATCCCTAGATATTTCATCCATTGATCTTTTTGCTTTTTCTTATGTGATCTGTTAACTTCATTATTCTGTTTAAATTTAGTTTTCATAACAGTTGTTGCAATTCATTCAATCAAATAATATCAATTTGATATAAGTTTAGTACTTAGTGTGTAACAATATACTTTTTCGAGGGAATGATACTCAACTCACCTCATCTATATTACTTGTGATCATGTATACTTGAATGAGACCCAATAGTAAGACTGCCTCTATCCCAAATGCAAAGGAATATGGAGTTGTGTTAGTTGCTATGTGGTGAGTGGTGCGATAAACCCAAAGTGCCTTTGGCAATTTGAGATGCCAGTCCCATTTGTTCTTATTTGTTGTTCTCCTCATGATCCTCAGGATTGCCTTGTTGAATGATTCCACTTAGCTATTTCCTTTTGGATGATACTGGTGGTGCTGTCGTGGGCACCCAAATTTAGAACCTTGCTCCAATCTAATTTTCTGTAGTAGTGTGAGTAA